>JAGFNX010000116.1:0-110745 GCA_017657125.1 Scopulariopsis brevicaulis
CCCCCCCCCCCCCCCCCCCCCCCCGAACTCCCGCATCCTTCCCGTGTCTTGGGTCGCTTTCCCCGCTTCCGTTTCCGACCGGGGTTCATCTGATGTTTATTAGATGGGGGTACGTGTGATGCGCGGGGGGAGGGACGCCGCCGCAAACGTGGTATTATCGGACAAGGGAGAGATGAGAGGGCGGCCCGTGGCTTTGCGCTCGTCGCCCAAGCGTTTCGTCGCTGGATACGCCACGACACGTTGAACATGGTCAATACCCATCTTTCGAGCAAGATATATCTATGGCCTGCTCGCTGCATGTAGCTTAACTCGTACATCCCGCGACTGGCATCGTCGGCTGGCACAAGTTGAGAGCACTCCGTAGGTTCTGAGAGGCTGACATGGTACTCCACTGCTTCATTCCCCCAAAGCAATAGCTCGGCTCTATTAATCTTCCGGAGTCTTAACAGCAGGGGCTTAATCCTATGTGTCCGCATTAAACCGAGCAAGCCTCCACAAGATTAAATTACCGAAGAGAAGCTTTTAACAAAGAAAAATCCATTAAACGCGGATTCCGATCGTGTCAGGTCTAATATTCGCATTAACGATTAACCTCACCTCGGACATTGCCAATCTCCCGATGTCTCGCCCTGTGGTCCTGCAACCGCCGAAACTGGCGAAATGAGAGATGGAGGTGAGGTCGGTGCCCCAGTAGGCAAATTTAAGCGCTGGGGAAGTCTTAGGTGAGCCCATGGTGTCTCGGGCGTCCATTGCACTAGGAAACTTCTCGAACCCATGTCTCATCTTGCGCGTGTAAACGAAGTCCACATACTAGAGGTTTAGGCACGGGAGGTTTGCTGAATATGACAATTGTTGGCAGCTGCCAGAGACCGGTATGTGACTTGCGTGCCTCGGTTGACGTCGCCAAGCTCGGTCGCGAACACCCGCGAGTTCACGACACGCCTGGGCTCAGACAAGCTCTCCGTCTCCCCCAGCATCCCGCGTCACCAGCGCAACATCACTCAACCCAAGACGCAACCCAAGACCCCGCAAAACCACACTCCGTACCCCCACCTGCACCAGCGGAGCCAGAAAGCCTCACGGCGCAAGAACTCACTCACACCATGGCCGGCGGCTCATCGCACCGGAGCGCCTTCAAGAGGCTCCTGAAGGAGCTTGAGAAGTGGAGGGTCGAGGCGGAGGAGGAGACGGGCATCGAGAGGCTGGGGCCGCCGAATGATGAGGATCTGCTTACGTGGGAAGCCGTGATAAATGGCCGGGGAGTTGGAAGCGGCTACGATGGTTCGTGACGTCCCTACCTTACACCCGCTTTCCCCTCCCTCCTCCCCACCCAGCCCGCCCTGCTCCCTTACATCCCACATTCCACTGCGCCCGCATCCTCGTCCGAACAACAACACTCTAACACCCACAGACGGCCGCTGGCTCCTCCAAATCCAAATCCCCCCCAGCTACCCCCTCGAGGCGCCCCAGGTAACCTTCGCGACGCCCATAATCCACCCAAACGTGTCCTTCACCTCGGGCGAGATCTGCCTCGACCTCTTCAAGGACGCCTGGTCCCCCGCGTACAGCGTCCTCGAGGTCATCCGCGCCGTGCGCATGCTGCTCTCGTGCCCCGAGACGGACAGCCCGCTCAACGTGGACTTTGCGGCGCTGATGAGAGGGGGCGATCTGGTTGGGTGTCGGGCGCTGGTGGAGCTTTGGTGTCGGGGTGAGGGGAGGTATGAGGGAGACTAAAAGGGGAAGGGAGGGAGGTTTGAAAGGGGTGGTTTCTTGGGACGGCGTGGGCTTGGGTGTAGGATGGCTTTTTGCGGGAAATGCTCCTTTGCGCCCGTTTATCTTCATGTGTTGGCGCCGGGAAGGATGGAGTTTGTCTTTGGCATCGCGATGCTAGGTTAGATTGGGTCCAGACAGTGCACAGATCGAAGCACGCGTGATATACTGCCCATATTGTACAATGAATATATCAGGACTTTACAGCTCGCAGAGGAACCCATGCCTCGCTCACATAGTATTCGACATGACCTTGATGGAGTAGGCGGGGAGTTTACAACCTCGATGCTCATGATTCAGTCTTGGACGCCTCCTCGGCGCCCAGCTTCTATCGACATTCCTTCTATAGACAAAACGAACCAGGGCACCCCCACGTCTCGGCAAGTAATAACACCAAACTTCAGACGGCGGACGCCGCAGGATATACCCTTGGACCCAACCCCGTTGACTATCATCATCCTTTACTCCGTTTGTGTATATCTGAATCGTACAAAACAGCCATTCCTCTTTTTGCACCCACCACTTTCCCGGTTCCGCCCGTCATGGGTGGGTTGGGTATCAGTCCACGAACGCACGGAACCAATTAATGCCGCCACTGCCATCTTAAAAAACAAGACAAAGATGAAATAAGATCATCGGATGCGGAGATTTCAGGGATAAGGAGTGAATCGCCGCTCCAATAAGAAGCCCGGTTATTCATTGTAATGGTATACCTATTTGCGGGTTAGAAACTGAGAAGGGCGGGATATCGATGGCCTCGCTTACCCTGTAATTCGGGAGCCCTGTCGCCTCCCAACCTAACCTCTTCGCCATCTTCGCGAAGCCTTCGGTCTCGATGAGATGGTAGAACGGGAACGCGGGGAACATGGCGCCGTCGCGATGCACGTCCGCCCTGACGAGTAGCGCGGCCCCACCAACACCGTCAATGGGGACCTCTGTGTGAGCATTTCCGTCCGTCTCCATGTAAGCCATCAGGGCCCTGTAGGTGGCCATCTCCGCGTATCCCTCCAGCAGAATCTCGTCGGGCCCCATCTTGGCCGCGAGCTTCTGCGCCGTCTCGCTGTCCTGCCAGTTGTTGAAGTCGTAGGGCCGCTCGTCCGGCTTGCCTGTGTCGGGATTCGTGAACCTCTGGAAGCAGTTCGGCACGATGAGGGGCTTGTTATGGAAGGCCAGGTCCTGGATAATGGTCGGCGGGGTCTCGATGATGTCGGCGTCCAGCCACAGGACCCACGACGTCGTCGGCCCAAGGGTGGTGAAGAGGAGCGAGTTCCTAGCCCTAGCCATCACGGAGCGCCGCGCCTTCTGGTGCTCCAGCTTGTGCCTCTCAGCCTCATCCTGCGACGTCAGCACGGGGTCGAAGTCCTGTCTGAGGATGACGACGCCGCCGAATCTGTCCCCCTTCGCGCCCTTCTGCGTCTTGATAACCTGCTTCTGGAGCTCCGCGGTCGCAGCGTTGCCCTCCCTCGTCTTCGGCAGTATGAACCCAAGCGTGATGAGCTCGTGGGGGTACGATAGCTTGAGGAGGTTATCCCAGTACTCCGGGTAGAACCTGCTCATCGGCGTCAGGATGAGGACGGACTCGCGGTTGCCGACCGGGTCAGACGTGATGGTGACATTGTTGAGGTTGTACTCGGTGACGGGCGGTCCATCTGACTTTTTGGCGGAGGAATGGTAGCGCGACGGCGCCGGGGGCTTCGAGCTCGAGTGCGGCGAGAAGAAGAGGAAGAAGACGAAGAAGACAAAGATGACGCCCCCAAGCGCGAGGCAGGAGGGGTTCCCCCTCCTAAGGCGGACAGCCCCTAGAGGGCGAGCCATGGTATATCGTGGGTCGCGTCGTATCGTATCGGGAAATGCTGGCTGTCGAATCACTCTCGCGAAGCAGTGGGTGTCGTCGGGGTCGCAATCATGTGGAACTGGTCGTTGGCCGGTTTGGTACCTTGGCGGTGATGCAGCGACGTCGCCTCAAGTGTGTTCGGGTGAGGGCGGTGCCTAGGAATTCCGGGAGACCACGGTCCTAGGTCCGCGCCGTCGAATTGAGTAGACCCTGAGCTCTTGGCCGCCGAGAGGGATGGATGGCGGAGGGCAGGAAAGTTGATGAAGCGATCGTGTCCAGCTAAAAGGAGCGATGCCAAGAGACTTCTGAAAACGGGCAGGGGTCTGGAATGGGACGTGGGCTGCAGGGTGGGGCCCGTTCTTTGTGGTGTGCTGCGTTGGGTGTTGGAGACCTGGAGACAGGCCAGGACACCCCCAGAAGGACATGCAACCAGGGTTTACCAGGGCCGAGGGGCGAATGTCACTGCTTCGATCTTGTCTGCCAAGATCTGGTCAAGGCTACCATTAATTGAGCGTTGGGCTCATGGGATGTTGAACATCAATTCAGGTGTGAAGCGGGATGTCTATTTCTGCAGCTTCTCTACAGCTTCCTTAACCAGGAATTCGCTTTGTTTGGATTGCCAGGCTGGAACTCATTAACTAGAAACAACCGTGATGCCTGTAGATGTACTTTGCACCCACATACTTGTATGTCCGTGAGCTCAACACCTGCTGCCAGATGCCGTGCAATTCACTTCACGTCTCGTCTCGTGATGGGCCTAGTGAAGCGGGCCCCCGGATTGGTACACTGGAGCAGGACGAACTAACTTCAGCCTTCTTGAGCTGCATCGGCCCACCCACCCGACACCACCATTGTGCCATTTGAACTTCTTCCGATCGGCGGCCTGACACTTCGTCACTCGCATCCCCCCAGACTCCGGATTTATCGCCACGGTAAAGTTCTACAGCCTAGCAATCATGGCGGCCAACCTGGACCGTAGTCTCGACGAGATTCTCCAAGAAAAGGTACCAACCAACACTCACAGCCTTGCTCTTCTGCCACAGCCCGCGAATCGTGTCGCTAACTGTTTTTAGAAGCCTGCCAACCGAAACAGGCGCACCGGCGGTGGAAGCAGCAGCGGCCGACGGCGCGACCGAGACCGCCACGACTCGTATCCCCGAGATGGTGTTAGAAAGGTACGAAACTCGAAACCACGATCGATGGGGCTGGGACTGGCCGTGAATCCGCGTATACTCCGAGCCTTGGAGGCCAAAGCGAGCCGCTCTCGACGAACCTTGTCTATAACATTGGGATGGTGTCGAGCGCGGATGCGCCCAGGTGCATAGATAGATGGAGCTTCGCCCACAGAAGTCAACCCCCTAAGGGCCATTCCCATAGCTAACAACTCGACCACAGTCCTACGTCCGCGACGAACCTAGGAACCTCGACAGGTTTGTTCTGACACAACACTCACTCCACGGCCTCCCTCCCTGACCTCGCTCCCAGTGAATGGGTCCACGATAAGTTCGAGGAAAACGGTATGCTGCTCAGCCACGCCGGGTAATCGAATGCGCGCGAAGCTAATATAACTCCAGACTCTCGTCGCCCCGCTGCCCCTCGCCGCCAAAGGGGGCCTCAGAGCAGCGCCGCGAGGTGCGCATCTCCACTTACAGCCGCAATCCCAACTTTGTCTAACATTTAGCTGGTAGCGGCGCGCAAGGTTCCAAGATACGCGTTGAGAACATACACTATGACCTTACCGAGTCCGAGTTGGAGGTAACTACCTGCCGAGCCTAGCGTGCGCATACCGGCGACGGAAGACTCACATCGGACAGGATCTCTTCAACAAAATCGGCCCCGTAACGAACTTCAACCTCTGCTACGACCGCGCCGGCCGATCGGAGGGCATTGCCTTCGTCACATATCAACACCACGACGACGCTCTTAGTGCGGTCCGCGAATTCGACGGCGCCAATGCCAACGGCCAGCGGATCTCTCTCTCCCTCCTACCCGAGGGCGGCCGTCGGGGCCGCAACCCATTCGACACGGCGGTGATGCCCGGCCGACCCCTCTCGGAGCGGATCACGGTGCCCGACGATAGGTCGCGCTCCAACTCTCCGGCTAGGGACCTGGAGGAAGAGGCCGCGCGCAAGGGCATCGATCGCTACGTGCCCGGCGGCAGCGGCGCTCGGTCTCGCAGCCCCATGCCCCAGCGGCGCGGCCGCAGGCCGGGTGGTCGGCGGGATGCCCCCCGTGGCCAGGATAACCGTGGTGGTGATAACCGTGGTGGTAACCGGGGAGGACGCACGAGGAAGACGCAGGAGGAGCTTGATGCTGAGATGGCGGACTACTTCAACGGGGGCCAGGGCAAGGAGCAGGCCGCGGAGCCGGCCGCGGAGCAGGGGACGAACGGGGACGCGCCGGCACATGACGACATTGATATGATTGAGTAGTTGGCTCGACTGGTGTTGGTCGTGGCAAGGGGGTTCGGCGGTGAAGGACGCGGTCAGGTGACACAGCACGACGTAGATGACGCTCTGGGTTGTCCTTTGCGATGCGATTTTCACGAATCTCACGATAGCGGTCAGAGCTGGTGTTTCGCTTGGGCGAGTAGGAGGGCAGTTCCGGATTTCGCGTTATTATAACTACAAGTGAACGGAGGGTTTGTCGTTTAATCCAAGTGTTGCCGATCTTGTGAAAGTACAACATGTTACTATCCAAACACGAACATAGGGATGGGGATGAGGCCAATATTAGGGGTCTCTCCCTTTCGTCTTATAATTTACATTGGATGTTATCTAAAGTACAAGTGATCCGCCCCCTCAAGGGTGGCGATGGTCAACGACCGGTCGCGGGGACCGGGGTCTACACGGAGAGATACGAGAACGGACTATCAACCTGAGTCCGCACCCTCCCCTCCCTCCCAGCCCCCTCCTCCAAAAAGAAGTGCCTCCTCGACGCACCCCCGAAGTGGCCCCAAAAACAAGCAACATCGTCCCCCTTCACCACCTCCTCCCCGCCCCTCGTCTCCGACGTCCCGAGCACGACGGACCCAGAGTTTCCGGGGGTCACGGGGGCCCCGTTGGGGCAGGTGAGGAACTGGATGTAGGAGCCCGGGGAGACGAGGCCGCGCTGGAGGATGGCTGGGCCGGAGGCGGTGGTGTTGAGGATCATGGCCTCGTCGGGGGTAGATTCCGAGGTGGACCAGGTTGCGTCTAGGGAGAGGCGCCCGCGGCGCTTGTCCCAGCCGCCGCCGCCGCTCGCTGGGAGGGTGTTAGTATGTTTTGTGTATAAGCGGGTGGATGGGTGTGAAGAAGAGAAGTGAGGTAGGGAAGAAGCAAAGTAAGGGGAGGTGAAGGAGTAAAGAGGGATAGGGGCCACTTACTGATCCGGTGAAGTTGGAAGCCAGACATGATCAGCTTCGAAACAGCCGCAGCATTCCTCTGCGCAACGGCCACCTCCTCCCCGGGCCCCTCAAACTCCGCCTCCTCCAAGCTATCCATAACACCCTCAATCTCCTCCGTCACCGTTCCCTTAGGCGTCGACACCAGAGCCCAGACGTCAACCGGCATCCCATCCCTACTCAGATTCCCCGCTGCCTTCCGCTGGTCAAACACGCCCTGGACCTCGTTCTCCAGCTCCGTCGACGCGGGGACACCCGTCCCGTCGACCTCGATCTGGCTTACGATGTTGCCCAGGCAGCCCAGGATCTTGCGCGGAGGGGTGACGGGGATGAGGGGGACGGAGAGCGAGGGACCGGCTCCGGGGAGGGCGATCTCTTGTAGCGTCTTCTCAGATGTGTTGGCGAGGGTGTAGGTTCCGTTGGGCTGGGAGGCCCACATGCAGGAGAGGAGCGTGGAGTCCCTCCCGTTTTGGAAGACGGTGTTGGCGAGGGGCATGTTCAGTGAGAGGGGACCCCGGGGGGCCTCAGAGGGAAGCGAGAACCGGAGACTCGCCGTACGCGGTGCCTCCCGGCTCCGGGCGGACCTCGGACTAGCCGGCGCGTCAACCGAAGGAAGAAGCATCCCTTCGTCGCCCTGCAACACCGAAAACCCCGCCAGGGGGCCCCCGTCCGGACCCAGCGCATGCAGGTCATCCACGACGGCGGCCAGGACCCGGACGTCCTGCCGGGAGAAGGTGGACAGGAGTGCGGACATGAAGGACTCGTCCGTCAGCCAGCGGGCGAAAGCCGGGGTGGCGAGGATGACGGCCGCGTTGCTTTTGAAGGAGAGGGTGGGTGCGTGGTCTTTGTGGTCTTTCAGTTTTTGGAGGTGTTCAACCACGATGGTCTGTAGAGCTGTTAGTTGCGTTGTCGAGGGGGGGAGGTTTCTTAGACTCACGCTCTTGAGGGATGGCGGGACTGCTAGGGTGAACTTGGAGGCATCGTTTGAAATGGCCTTGGTTGTTAAGCTCCTCCGGTATAGCTGAGTCCGTGATAGTGAAGAGCGAGTCGAGGAGAGGAGGATACCCCGACGCAGAGGCGCAGATGCGAATGAAGCCATGGTGAAGCTACTGCTCCGAGCCCGAGCTTGGCCGTAAAGGAGTGAGAGTTCCGTAGGGTCCGCTGAGTTATATTATATCCCGATTTCGCCCATCATGCACCAACCTGGAGCTGAATTGAGTTTGTGGAGCCGCCGGGGATGGTAGGACGGCGGTTTACACGGCGGTCGACGTTGAGTTGGGAGGTCTGAGATTTCTGGGGCGCGGGCCCGACACAGTGTGCGACGGCGTTGAGAGGACACCGCTGCGACAGAACACCACCGTTACGCCTGGCCATCGCGGATTCAACAATTACATGCAGGCGAGCTTTCCAAATATTTCCTCGCTTTATTCATGGATTTATTTTACTCGATTTTCAGAAATAGGGGTAAGAGTTACATGTATTATTGGCGCAGCAGCCTGGAAAAGCTGCCATCTGCATTGTACATATCAGTAGTATTATACTCACTTTTGATGAGGGCCGGTGTATCAGGGCGGTAACAAGCCAGGTGCAAGACTTCCGCCTCCCGAGGACGAGTGCTCCTACTCGCAGCAACGTGCCGAACGCAAGGACACCCTCCAAGGCCAAGGCGAGCAGGTCAGGACGCGGAACGCAGCGCACCTCACTGCTGCTTCTTCTTCGACCCAGACCCCCTCCGCTCAAGCGCCTGCGCATCCTCCTTCAGGTCCTGGATCTCCTTGCCCTCCGCATACCACTGCCCAACCTGCAGCACCAGCACGCCAACCAGCACAAGCGCAAGGATGGTATTGCTCATGGCCAGCAGCTTGACGTTGTCCTTCCTGCTCACGGACCCGCCGCCCTCCTCCTCGGCAGGCCAGGTCCCCCAGCTCACGAGCCGCAGGCGGCGCACGATGCTGCGCACCCAGATGGCCCATCCGATGAGATAGAGGATCAGGCTCGCGCCGTCGAAGAGGAAGTTGAGGACGGCGGGGCGGTACAGCTTTATCAGGAAGCCGAGGAAGCCGACAGTCGTGATGATGTTGAGGACCCGGCTGATGAGGGGCGGCGACTGGTGCATCCACCGCAGATGCGTCTCGAGTATGTCGTAGTAGCTGTCCGGGACGGGGGACGCCGTCCACAGGAGGGGGAAGTCGTAGGGGAACGACGCGAAGAGGATGCCGAGGAAGAAGCACGTCGCTGAGCTCTGTCAGCTGGCTGCTGGTGACGTAGACGGGCGAGGCGACTTACCGCCGATAATCATAAAGGTCGCAAAGGACCCCGCGCCGCGGTAGTCGGGCGACAGCGGGGTCTTGGACCAGTTAACCAGCTGGATCATGGCAGCTTTCTTCGGGGTCGCGTTTTAGGTGTCATCAGGGTCTCGGGACCTGATGTATCTTGGCGCAGAGCTCGAGCTTTGCACCCATCGTCATGGCGAGGATATGCTGACTAAACTAGAGTGGAAATACACGTGACCAACACACTGTTTCTCGAAGCTCTCCCGCTTGACGATGCAAGGGTCGCCCTCAGGTGTTAACACCTGAGGGCATCATGTGATTAGTTTAAACCCCGAACGGTCAGACGCTAAAGGGGGTTTTATAGTATATACTAGTCGCCCTTAGGTATTAACACTTAATAGCATTATATGATTAGCTTAAAATCCTAAATAGTCAGATGCTAAAGGAGGTTTCATGATATATGCCAGTTGCCCTTAGGTATTAATACCTAATAATGAGCATAGGTGCGGGCGGCCTTCCGCCGCGTACCTGACCTACCGTAATTATAGTCGGGTATAAGAGAATACCTAGGGAGTCCGAAAACTTAAGAGGATAAGAATTAGTAGTCTAATAATACGATACCTAACCCAGCCTGCTGGTCACCTTCGGACCTCCTGTCGGACAGCACCTGTCTCCCTGTTGACCTCCTCACCTCACCTTGATAACTGTCCTATAACCCGGCTCTGACATTAGCTTAAACCCCTAAACGGTCAGATGCTAAAGGGGTTTTTACAGTATATGCTAGTCGCCTTTAGGTATTAATACCTAATGACATTATGTGATTAGCTTAAGCCTCTAAATAGTCGGATGCTAAAGGGGTTTTTATGACGTATGTAGTCTAGAAGCTTTAATTTATATATAGATTTATATATAAGGCGGCTGACTGTTATATTTGTCAAAAATAGCTCCGCATAGCGTCTCCCGATGGTCTAGTTGGTTCATGGCGTTCGACTGTAACTGTAATAGTATATCGAAAAGTCACCTGTTCGATTCAGGTTCGGGAGAATCTCTTTTTGCCTTTGCGAGCTACTTTTTCTATTTAATATTTTAGAGAGAGTATTAATCCTTTTTATATCGTCTTCTTTTTCCTTTTCTTAGAGCAGCTTTTCATGTTTTTCCTCTTATAGTATTAATCCTTTTTATATTATCTTCTTTTTCCTTTTATTAGAAAAGCTTTTCTCTTTTTTTTTTCTTATAGTATGTCAGAGCCGGGTTGTAGTATAGTCGTCAAGGTGAGGTGAGGAGGTCAGCAGGGAGGCGGACGCTGGCCCGCCGGTGATCCGAAGGTGGCCAGTAAGTCAAGTTGGGGGTTGCATTATAAGACTACTGATTCTTGTCCTCCTAAGTTTCTGGACTCCCTGGGTATTCTCTTATACCCGACTATGATTACGGTGGGTCAGGTGCGTGGCGGCAGGCCGCCCGCACCTGTGCCCATGTGACTTGGCACGTGAGCGCCCCGACATTTTGTCCTGACATAGTATTAATCCGTTTTACTACCTTATATAGGTAAGTTCAGGTAGACCTACAGTGTAATTTTAATATTAATAAAAGAGCAGAGAGTTTAATTAGTACTTTAAATTAAGCATTTAAAGCTAGTAAAATAAAAGTAGAATTAAAATATTTTAATATTTTATATATATCCTATTCGTTTTAATACTAGCCTATATTCTCTTTAGCATATTATTAAGCTACTTACATAAAAGTCACTCTAATAATATATTCTAAATTTCTATTATATATATATATATATATATATATAAGCTAACTATTATACTAGTCTTTAAGATAATTATTTATCTAGATACGCGTTAAATCGGAAGGTGCGGACGCATCTCTGATTGACTTCTTTAGGTGTAGGGGGCTTATATCGAGTAGTACTAATTAAAAGGGGAGATTTGATCGAGTTTCTTAATACCTTCCCTTGAAGTACTAAATTCTGAGACTAACTAGTTTTGGCAATTACATAGGGAGCAGCTACCTAGTAGGTCCGCCCTTACTTTGGTCTGTAACCGTAGTATATCGTCGTCGTTTTTTTTTTTTTTTGGAGTCGCCGTCGAAAGTGATGATCGCGGCACATGTCGCGCATTCTCACATAGGAAACCCGTGAGGCGTGTCGAGTAATCGCTTAAGAAGGGTATCATTTACACATACTTCATGAAATCTATGCTATCCATCAAGTCCGCATCGAGCCATCAGATATCCAACTCCCCAAGCCCCCTCTCCCTCGCAGCCCTCCGCACCGCCCTCTTGATCCCCGCCAGCGCCCTCCCCCAAGCCTTGCCCCCCTTCCCCTTCTCCTGGTCCTCATCTGCCGTAACCAACCACTCCAACCACTTCACCAACGACGTCGCCTTCTCCAAACTCCGCTCCTCCAACACCACGCCCCGCAGATACCCCTCTAGCATCCGCACGTCATCCTCATGCGGTCCCGACGTCCGCGTCCTGGCGTGCCACGTATCAAGCATCTCCCTAATCTTCCGCGGATCCGTCACCCCCGCGCTACCAAACGCCATCTTCGGCGGCGGAGCAGGAAACGTAAGCCTCGCCTGCCCGCCCGACGCTCCCTCCCCCGCCCTCTCGTCCGGCTCCCCTACCGGCCGCCGGCTCGGGCCGCTGATATTCAGGTTCGACCTTCGCGCGAGTCTCTGTCGGCGGTGGTCCTCGAGGACCTCCCTTTTAAGATCCTCCGGAAGGGCCGCCAGGATCTCGAGGTCTAGCTCGACGGGCTCGCTCTCCTGGTTCTCCTGCTGCTCTGCGCCCCTGGCGCCAAGGAAGTTCGTCTGGTGGAGACCCGCCTGCGCGTCCCGCTGTCGCTCCCGCGCCTTGCCCCACATCCCGCGGATGCCCTTTTTCGACGGCGAGTTGGCCTTCCTGGCCTGCGGCCCTACTCTGTCCGCGTGGGGCGACCGTGCCGCCGGGACGGGGGCCGGAGGTGTGTCCTGCCTGCGGTACGTCTGCAGTACCTCCGCCTTCATATCCTCCGGCAGCGCGTTGAATACTTCGGGATCAATCTGCGAAGGCAGGGGTTCCTCCGCCGGCGGGGTTCCCTGTCTCTGCGGCGCGCTGGGAGGTGCCTGCCTAGGCGGGCTCGGGCTCGTCCTGCCCTGCCCCATGAGCCTGCTCCTGATGTCCAGAGGCAGCTCGGCCACAACCGCGGGATCGGGGTTAGGCGGCAAAAGGAACTGCGTCCCCGACACATTCAGCGGCGTTCTTGCCTTCGGGTCCGACTCGTAGTATCTCGCACGGGCCACAGCGGGGTGCATCGACCCCTTGGGCTTCCTCGGCGTCACGGGATCGTCGTCAATCGGGTCCCTCTCCGCCTTGCGCCCCGGAGTATTGCTCGACGCCTTTGGCGGACTTACGACCTCTTCGATCGGGTCTAGTTTCGACCGTCTAGCGGGCGAAGGGCCGGTGAATTGCTGGAACTGTAGCCGTTTCTGACTACCGTCCACCGTGCCACTCTGCTTAATGGGGTCCAGTCTGGTCATCTGTACACCCAGCCCACGTAGATCCCCCGGGCGGAACCTATAGGACCGCAAGATGGAGATCGCCTCGCGCGCTATGGTCTCGGCACTATGTGTAGCAACGCCGAACACCGTACTCTTGTTAAAGGTGTCGCACTTCCCATGGCCGAGATGTTTCGCCGTCTCGAACGGCGCGTCGAGAGCCCGCCGCATGATCTTGACGGTCAAGTGCTTGCCCCTGACCTGTTCGTTCAACAGTCGACGCTCAAGCTCGCCGCAAAGGTTCAAGACGAACTCCTCCGCCTCGGCTTGACTGACGAACCGGATGCCCCAGTTCACCTCCGCCGAGACCGACTTCCTCTGTGGCACATCCCCGACCTCGGCTTTGTCGATCCCTCTCGCGTACTCCCACAGCTTCTCGCCGGTCTTCGGGCCCAACACATTTGTGAGCCGCTCCTTCGACGTAGCTCTGATGTCCGAAACGAATTTGATCCCTAGCTCTTCCAATTTCCCGCCTATGCTGTAAGCGACTCCTGGAAGGCTCGTTACTTCCAATCCGCCGATGATATCGAGCACCTCCTCTGGCTTGATCTGGTGCTGCCCGTTAGGCTTCGCCTTTCTCAGGGCAACCTTGGCGAGCAGGATGTTCCCTCCGATGCCGACCGAAACCGCGCACCCGGTCTTCTCCCTGACTTTGGCCCGAAGGTCCGACGCCAGCCTGTCGATCTCTTCCTGCTCCCGCCATATGCTTCCTTCGTCGACTCCTCTGCCAGCGGATCCCGACTCCTGGAGGACGGTGGAGGTGGCGTCGACGAGCGCCTCATCTATGCTCACACTCTGCACAACCCCACCCATGTCTAGGATGGCCTCGTAGAATTTCTGGCTAGCATCTTCATAGGCGGGAAAGTCGTACGGCAGAACTTTGAGCTCGGGGCATAGTTCGAGGCCCTTCTTCATCCACATGCCATTCTTGACGCCAAACCGTCTCGCGACGTAGTTGCAACTGGCAATCTCAGAGCCGGAGCCGGAACCATGGGCGACCGCGGCCGGTTTGTCGACATAGTCGGGATGCTTCTTCAGGGAGACAGCGCAGAAGAAGCTGTCAAAGTCCACATGCACGATATACCGTCTCGAGCCGGGAGGTCTCCTGACCGGCTTCGGCGCAGCCCCTCGTTCTAAAGCCAGCCGCTGCATTCTGGATTTCAACTCGGCTTTCCACGTCGACAGATGATGAAGCCGGCTCTCTGAATAGAATTGCTTCAAGAAGTCTGGGTTCGCACATGACGCTTTTCGAATGTGAGGATCTGTAAGCAGCCACGCATTATATTCCTCAGACGTCATGTTCTCGAGAGTCTTGGCATCCTTTTTAGCCGGTTCCAGGGGGATCTTACTCGAAGCCTTGGTTGGAGTTACTGGGGTCGGTGGACTATGACGGGGAGATGCATTGTCCGGTGGGATGGGCTCGGGAGCATCCTCGCTAAGTGTGTTGGTCATGGTGACATCGGGATCTTCGACGGTATCTTCCAACGGTGATAAAACAGGTGACTCCACAGGTTGATGCGAGGCGACACGAGGAGGAGTGGCCATTGCCCTCGAGCCAGGACTAGCAACAGACTGTGGACGGTTTCTAAACTGCGCATTATAGAAACTGCGTTGTGTCTGATCCTTGTATCCAGAGCGGGCCGGTGAATTTGACTGGCTGAGTACTCTGCCGCCATCGAATTTCAAAGTCTTTTGCCGGGGCCCTTCGTCGAGGACACGGTAATCCGTCCATGAAAGTAGCTTCCCAGCCCGTATCGAGTCCGTAACCCACGCCGGCTTGACGATACGATACCGCGCGAACTCGATCGCCTTCTTCGGTGTCAGGGACGATGCGATGATGTGAGTGGCCATCGTCTTGGAGTCGAGGTACTGGAGGAACCCGGCGCCATGCTTGACGAGCTCCTGGTGTAGCCTAGTGAAGTGGCAAGTCAGAGACGCGATCATGCGCGACGCGAAGATGCCGGGCTACCTACACATGCAGAGGAGGCTGGGTGTACCCAGAGACGTGCGCGACTATCCCCTTGAAGATCTGCGGGGTATCCGAGGACGCAGCGCGAAGCTCGGCGTCGAGATTCTGGAGCTTGATCTTCTTGCGGCGGAAGTAGTCGCCAAACCCTCCGAACTCGCTTTCATTGTACTCGTCGCCTTGCTCGTCGGAGAAGCTGTGGTTCTCGATGCGCTTCCTCACCTGAGAGGAGTTCTTGTCCAGCAGGCTGCCCATGGTGGCGACTGATCTGACGCGCCGGAAGACTGGGGCAGTTGTGAGGTTAAAAGGAATTGGTGCCAAGGCACTGCCGTGCGAAGCTATATCGTGGGGCCCATCGCAGAACGCAGCTGTTCCCTGTATTTACGGAATAGTGTGGTGGAAGGTGAGTTGCGACGACGGAGCGGGAGATGTTCATGTGAAGCCCGAAGGGGTAGTGGGGGTGGCGTTAGCTGTGTGAAGGGCGCGCGATAACACGAAACCACGTGACAACGGTGATGACATCAAAGAGTCCATCGCAGAACAGAACATCGCGCATTCGACACCCAGGTTTGATTACCCCAAAGAACCGAGACCGCTACTTCCTACGGGTCGCGGGAGCCTGACTTCATACCCGCGATCTCGATCTAGCCGAAGCCATGAACAACGAGCAATTCCGCAAGCTATTGCTTCAAAACTCGGCCAAATCCCCGAATGGCGCCGACAAATCCTCCGCGTCGTCACCCGGCGGCGGCCCCGGTGCTCTGGGAAGTCGCCAGAGGGCGAACATACCGATGACGCCGTAAGTCCACTCTTTTTACAAGGTCTACCTGGCCGCTTCTAGTACTGACAACCCTTGCAGGCGCCACGGAGGACTATTCGGCAACGCCGACTTTGCGCGACAAGTCGCCGAGCGAAACCGCGCGGCGAACCCACAGAAGAATTTTCGGACGTCTGCGCCAAAGGGCGCGAAGCTGGCATCCGGCTACACGGATCGGACCCAGACGCGACAAGAGGTGGAGGACGAGAAGGAGACGAGGATAAAAGCGTTGGAGGAGCTGCTTGAGAAGGAGGAGATTGATAAGCCCACGTTCGAGAGGATGCGGGGCGAGATTGTCGGGGGAGACCTATCATCGACGCATATGGTCAAGGGACTGGATTTCAAACTTCTGGAGAGGATAAGACGAGGCGAGGATGTCTACGGCGACTCTAAGACGACCCCGGAAGAAGGCGACGAGGCAGCGGGAGACGTGGATGACGAGCTGGACAAGGTCCTCTCTCAGGACGTCGAGGCTGTTGAGAAGGAGAAGCGAGAGAAGAAAGGGCAGCTATCTACGGTTGCGCCAGCACGGGGGAAGAAGCGGACGCGAGACCAGATCCTTGCCGAGCTAAAAGCTGCGAGGATGGCGGCAGCGGAAAAGAAGGAGGAGGAGCTCGGTGGCAGATTCAAGAAGATTGGGGCGGCGCAAAAGCCCGGGACCCGGATCGAGAGGGACAGCAAGGGGAGGGAGGTGCTGATAATAGTGGACGAAGACGGGCACGTGAAGAGGAAGATTCGCAAGACCCAACCCCAGGACGAGGACGCGAACAAGGATGAGCTACCCATGCCCGACAAGGACGCGAAACCTCTGGGTATGGAAGTACCGGAGCAATACCGCCAGAAGGATGAGCCGGAGGAAGACGAGGATGACGACATTTTTGGCGGAGTGGGCGACGACTACGACCCGTTAGCTGGGTTAGACGAGGACGACGATGAGGATGAGGATTCCGACGAGGCGGAAACTAAGAAGCGCGCGGAAACGAAGGACACCAAGGAGGATAAGCCTACGCCCGACGCAGAAAAGCCCTCTGGCGGACGGAACTATTTCAAGGACTCGAGGACCGGCCTCGCGTCGCAGACAGAAGCCAAGGCGCCATCGCTGTCCGACCCGACCATCCAGGCCGCGCTGAAGAAGGCGTCGGCTCTCAACCCGATAGGCAAGGAGGAAGATGAGGACGAGGACGAGGAGGAGAGGGCCCGCCGGGAGAGGAGGAAGAAGATGCTGGAGTCGGTAGACAGGGATGCGGAGGACCTAGACATGGGCTTTGGGATGAGTAGGTACGAGGACGATGAGGACGGCGATGAGGGGAGGGTGAAGCTGTCGCAGTGGGGGGAGGAGGATACCGAGGAGGGAGGGAGGTCGAAGGGAGGGAATAAGCGGAAGAGGGGACCGAAGAAGAGGAAGGGGGATGGGAACAACGCCGCGGATGTAATGAGGGTGATGGAGCAGCGGAAAGCTGCAGGATGAGGGCCGATCCTTCGTTCTCCTAATAAACAGCGCAAGCGAGCGCCATTACACGAGCCATCTACCGAGATGAGATGGGGTGCGCTGTCTCCGGCTCACACAAGCTTAGTGAATTTGTATAAAGCCCCGAATATGACAAACAGCGTTCCTTTCGAAGCAGATCTCCAGGCCCCAATACTGTCACGAGTAAGGAAAGAGAGGTCGCTTTCCGGAGGTGGCCGAATCATCCCTCCGCGGCGCCAAACTCCGACGTTGCGATGGCTTCGCACTAAAATCCTCCCCAGCTTTTTACCCCGCCAACCCCGCCATCCTGCGCCTGGGCCGGCTCAACCCGCTTACGTCGACGCCTCCCATAAATTCGCTTCTTCACCTCCATTTCTGAAAGCGAGTATGTACGTAGACTCATTTTATTACTCACCGACTCAGCATATCTTACCATGGCCTCCCCGCAGATCTCCGTGTGGCTCGATTGCGACCCCGGCCACGATGTGAGTTGAACGTCGAGTGACACAGGCCGGCAGTGCCGCGATGAATGCGACAGACGTGCTAACACGAGGACAGGATGCCTTTGCCATACTCTTGACGGCCTACCACCCGGCCATGAGGCTACTCGGCATCTCGACCGTCTTCGGCAATGCCTCCCTCGAGTAAGCGCTCACTCACCCACTGGCTCTCACGTCTCCCGCTTGAACCGGATCTAACGGATCCAGGAAAACCACCAACAACGCCTCCTCCCTCCTCACAGCCATGGCCAAGCACCAGGACATAACCGTCTATCCGGGCGCCCACAAGTCTCTCGCCCGCCCCGCCATCCACGTCGCCGCCGACATCCACGGCGAGTCCGGCCTCGACGGGACGGACCTCCTCCCCGCGGGCAAGGCGCACGTCGACCGCACCACGCCCGCCATCCACGCCATGGCTGCCGCGCTCCTCAACGAGCCCCCCGGGACCGCCTGGCTCGTCGCCACGGGCTCCTGCACCAACGTCGCGGCGCTGCTCAAGGAGCACCCGGAGCTGGCGGACCACCTCGCGGGGCTGAGCATCATGGGCGGCGCCGTGGGCGACGGGTTCTCCAACGCGCCGCTCGGGACCGTGGACGGGGTTCCGCGGATAGGAAACTGGTCGCAATATGCCGAGTTCAACGTGTTTATTGACCCCGAGGCCGCGGCGGTGGTGTTTGAGAATGAAGTGCTGGCGGGTAAGACGACGCTTGTGCCGCTGGACTTGTCGCACCAGGCGCTTGCGACGGTGGAGGTGCAGAAGATGCTTCTTCATGGGAGGGGGAACGAGGGGGGTGTTGACGGGGAGGGGAAGTCGCAGCTGAGGAGGATGCTCGTGGAGCTGCTGATGTTCTTTGCAAAGACCTACGAGTAAGTGCCTAATGCTTACCACCAACGTGGTGACGTCCCGGCGGAACGAGTAGCTGACCCCCCCTGCAGAGACGTCTTCGGCATCAAGGAGGGACCCCCCCTCCACGACCCCCTCGCCGCCGCCGCCATCCTCATCGGCACGCCCCACGAGATCCCCTTCTACGACTTCCCAGAGGGCGCCGACCCCTCCACCAGGGAACGCTTCGCCATCAAGGTCGTGACCGAGGGCCACCTCGACGACGCGAAGAAGGGCAGCCAGATCGGCAGGACGATTGCCACGCTCCAGCCGCCGGGCGTCCCCGGCGTGCGGATCGCGCGGGGGCTCGACGTTGCGAAGTTCTGGCATGTTATTGAGGATTGCATCCAGGCGGCTGACGAGGCCAACCTGAAGGCGGGGCAGTAAGGGTAGAGATTTAGGTCATGGTAATCTTTGGGTATAGCGGGCATAGAGCTGGCATAGAACCTCGCGGCATCATAGACACTGGCGGTGTTTGGATAGAATAGGCGGGGGTGGGACTGAGCTCCCGGTTCTATCTTATATAGCTCGGGTTAGATGTTTTGGTATATATAGCTCCAATAGTGGTAAAATACAACGGATTATGGCTAGAGATCAGAGTAGCACCCTCGACAAGGGCTCACGCCGATTTCTCTAAAAGGCGCACATATATGGCGCAAAAGATGACTTCCAACTCCCTCCTGGTATCATCACACAGCACTCAAACCCTCAGAGGTCGCCCTCCACCACTTCGTCCAGCTTGATGAGCGCCCGCAGGGTGCTCTCGTAGACCCACAACGTCACACCGCTGCTGGGGGCGTGCTTAAGTAGCGTGACGAGCAGGCCGCGGTACATGCCCCTGATGCCCTCGGTGGCGAGGATGGTCCTGATAGCCGTGACGGTGCCTGTATACTCGGGAATGTTCTTATGAATGTACCTCCCCCGCGTCGGGCCCTGCACCTGCATCCGTTTCCGGACGAGATCGAAGGGGAACACGACCGTCTTGGCGATGAGGCTCGAGGCGCCGCCCACCAAGAACTTATCGAAGCCCCAGGGCAGCCGCGGGATGACACGCCGGCTCTCGTCCTCGCCCTTCTTGATGTCGGGCGGCCGGATCGCCTCGTACGTGAGGAAGTAGATGCCCATACCCGGGCCGGCGTTCAGGAGCGTGGGCGCGATGCCGCGGAAGAAGCCGCGCAGCCCCTCGTCGCGGTATATCTCGCCAAAGGCGCGGAAGAAGGACTTGTACACCTTGTCGTTGCCCTGGGCGGCGAAGCGCGTCCGGAGGAGGTCGAGCGGGTACGAGACGGTGGTGGCGGCCATGCCGGCGGCGGTGCCGGAGATCCAGGACACTTTGGCGGCAGTGCGCGAGTCGTCCGCGCCGTCCTGGAAGTACGGGCGGATGAATTGCGCCGTGGTGCGGTAGGTGGTGAACTGCACGCCCGAGTAGACCATGTAGAGCAGCTCGGCGGGAACGTTGCCCTTCCACAGGGCCGTCACCCCCTCACCGCGGACGATGTCACGCGCGGTCCGGACGAGGCCCTTGTAGACCGGGGTGCCGGGCGGGAGCTTCTTGAGGGACAGCGGGTCGGAGAGCGAGTGGGACTGTAGTTGGAGGCGGATCTTGACGACGTCGAGCGGCGCAATGACGAATCTATTCGAAGGGATGTATTAGCCTGCGAGCATGGCATGGGTGTTGCGCTTGGTGTGTAGATAGATACCTTGATACGAGGCCTGCAGTGGCGCCAGCTACGCCGGACTGCCATTTCGACCCCTACATCAGAAATGTCAGCTATTGCGCCACAGGAAGACGGGGAAAGGCGACTGGCTCGTACCTTGTCCTTCAAGTAGTCGGCCATCGTGCCTTGCACGCCTTCCTAGGCCTTGAGTACCCAAAGTCTGCGGGCGGGAGGCGATATCAAGGCGCGGTGACAGGGTTCGATGGCAAGGAGACTGGGCTTGCCATCGTTAGGTCAAGAGAGATATGGCGGGATGCCGGAGAGAAGAGGCTGTTCACAATGGCTGGCTAGTTGTTCTGGAAAGCGGCCATGTCATGAGGCGTTTGAGCACGACGTTCTCCAACAGTGGGTCATTGGGTATTGCCATCACGGCGAAACAGTTGAGCAAGAAAAAAGTTATGCCGTGCTTTTCCGCCAGATTCGTCATCCGGAGCTTTGCCGGCGCATTGGGCATGGTAGGGTATGAAGAGGTCGGATGCCTCAAGGTAACCATTTGTGACGATGGGAATGGCATAAACAAGCAAGAGCTCAAGGGAATGTATTAGAGACTATCCCGTGACATGAGAACGGCCTTTGGGGCCTATTGAGGAAGGCGCCGTCCATGTTAACTTTCAATGTGCAACCTTCTGTCCTCGGCCCGTCATTGGGCTGAATGCAGGGCATGGAGAAGGTTGTTGGAAGGAGACAAGCAAGGGAACAGGATAAGAACTGGAAGCGTCCCAGGCCAAGGATAGACGCCGTTTTAAGTACAGAACTTAGCCTTGCAGGATGGGTACCATCATCATGCTGGCCGGCGCAGGAACCGAGGCACTGGAAGCTCTGCCGACCGAAGACAGTCCTGCCTTTGACATCTGCTGCCAGTTGTCAATATCCCTGAGACATGTGATGGTCTCTCCGCTAAGCCGTAACGTCACGAGCCTTTCAGTGGGCCCTTGGCTTCCCTTCCCCCGAGACCCATCTGGAGGTGTCTGGAGGTGCAGCAAAACTGGGCGACTACGATTGGCCGGAGCCTGTCTTAGCAGGGGTTCTATGAGGAGCAGGCCAATATTGTCGTGCCTCTCCCCACTGTCTCCAGCCTATCGTCTGCTTCCGCGCCGTGGAGGCGGCTCCTCTGATGCACCCGCAGCATTGAACCGCAACCCTGATCCCCGCATCCTTTGGACGCCGCTGGACTGCTCGTCTCGGCGGAGGGGAAGCTTCCCGATTGGGACGTGTTCGACTTTCGCATGACCTTCACCCCGACTCCTCGCTCCTCCTCTCTCTCTGCTTTGCCCTGCTGGCAACCAATTCTACCTCGAGCCGACACCGGACCAAACACCGAGCCCTCTGTCTTGTCCAGACATCCTCCAATATCACGGGGTCTTTTTCGCTGCGACCACGCCCCCTGCGTCTGACATCATCAAGTCGCGATCCCTGCTAGCTGCTTCTCCCCAATTCATTTTTTTCGACGACACCTCCAACCTTCCGCCTATTTACTTTTTTCCCTCAGAGGTGGCGCGCATTTTTCACGGGACCGCCAATCTTCTCCCAGCGAGCGCGAGGGTTTCCTCCCGAACGAACTCTCAACTTTGTGCCTGAGCGCTACTTGACTCGTTGCCTGTCTCTGCGAGTGGCATGTGACGTTTTGCGACTCATGCGCCCCCGACCTACAGAGTAACGCACATTGCCGTCAAATTCTCGATAAATCAGCTTTGAAGTTCGTCACGCTCCCGCACAGTCACCAGCTTCGACCCGATATCGTGCATATAAAGGCACCCAGAGGCTGTTCCTCCCACGCCACCACAACTCTCGACCATCAACCCTCACCATGACGGCCTCTGTCCCCGCCCCCGCAGCCGCGGCGCTCCTGTCGCCCCTCCTACCAACCCTCCCCACCGCCGCCGTCTCAACCCAGCCCGCCCCGCCCATCCTCCCGCTCCTCGCCCCCGTTCTCCGCCAGCGCGTCCAGGTCTTCTCGTCCGGCAGCAAGGAGCCGTGGCTGCGGCTCCTCTGCTACGACCCGGCGAACGTCGCGAAGCTCACGGACATCGTGCAGGGCGGCTCGCTCGAGCCGCACCCCATCTCGGGCGAGGTCGAGGTCGACTGGGACTACGACTCGCAGACCAGGTTCAGGCGGCTCGACAAGGAGACGCTGCAGGCGCTGATAGTCGTCCCGAGCCTCCAGCTGGGCTTCCAGCTCGTGTACTGCGTCGGCGACCAAGAGGGCGACGGGTGGAAGGTGGGCGAGGTGCTGCCCGCCGACGGCGCGTCGCCCTTCGAGACGTTTGAGGGCCAGGACAGCGTTGCGGCGGCGGACCAGCATTACAAGGATGCGAACGCTCAGAAGGCTGCGCCGGCGGTAAACGGCGCTCCCAAGACGAACGGGACGACATACCTGGGGGATCCCGTGGAGGAGGATGACGATGACGACGACTACTGGGCCCAGTACGACGCCACCCCGGCGCAGACGCCGTCCGTCCAGACCCCCGCCGCCAAGCGTTCGCCCGCGCCCCAGTCCCTCCAGGCCTCAAACCCAGCCGGTGGCTCCTCTGCCGAAGACGCCTACTTTGCGCAGTACGACGACGTCCAGCCTGCCATGGACAACCACGACCCAGATGAGGAGCACAACCTCGAGGGCATGGACCCCCCTCTAGGCCTCAACCGCGCCGCGGACTCCAAACCCAACACCCTCGAGTCGCCCGGCCAGACCGAGGTGAGCGAGACAACCGGCGCTTGGACCCTCGCCGACGCGCACGCGGCCGAGGGCCTCGTGCACCCGCGCCCGGCCTCGAGCGCCAGCTCCTCCAAGGGCAGCGAGGCGGTCGCCAAGCTGGAGGAGTCGGCCGAGAGGCAGGGCCAGAGCGAGTTCGGGGTGAAGCAGCACGTGTCGCGGAGCATCCGGAGCCTGTTCCTCCTGTCGCGCTCGGCGGGGATCGACAGGGCCGAGTTTGAGAGCATGGTCCGCTCGGAGCTGGATCTGCTTGGTATGATTGAGGGGGAGGATTAGAGTGGCGGGTGGCGGGTGTTTTTGTACCAATAGGTTGGAGGCTGGAGGCAGTTGGGTGGGGATCTCCGGGTCTTGTTCTGCATCCTTTGGGAGTTACTTGTCACATTACTTTGTTTGGCGCGGGGTGTTATTGCTTCGTCTGGGGCATTCGATATCGCGAGAGATTGTTTGTTCTATTAGCATCGCGGTGATCTGATAGCAGCATGGCCTTTGTGTGAAATTGGAACAACATTCAATAATTTATACACGCACTGTTTAACGGTGAATGGTGTTGACTGGACAAATATCCATTGAAACAATTCCGAGTGGGAGATCAGTATACGTTACATCTGTGTATCTTCGTTTCAATCCAAGTGAACCAAAACCCGCTAACTCCATCCTTCCAACGCCCGAAAATTTCAAGTTCCCAGATCCCTCACATAGCCCAAGCCCCCTCACGCAATAACCAGCTTATCCAGCGCGAGCCGCGCGCACTCTATGATCCGCAGACACTGCGGCTTCTCCCCGTCCTTCATCGCCTTCATCGGCACGTGTGGGCTCATGGTCGGCGCCTCGAGCCCCTGCTCGTAAAGCCTGTCGAGCCTCTCGTGCCGCGTGACGGACCGGTCCTCGAGCCTCTCCACCGCCCTCGCGAGCCCGAGGTGGTCCGCCTGCGCGGCGCCGGCGCCGACGCACATGGGGTCGTCGGGCGTGGGGCAGAAGCCGTAGATCTCGTAGCGGAGGACGGCGCGCATGGCGAGGCGCCAGAGCTGCGGCGGCAGGTCCGTCTCGTTGATGCCGCGCGACAGCATGCAGTTGCCCGCGTCGCTGCAGGCGATCTGGCCCCAGACCCCTCCCAGCCCGCGGAAGGAGAAGTGTATGTTTCGGGACTCCGCGGTGGCCTCGGCGACGGTGGTGTCGACGACCTCGAGGAGGCGGGCGTAGGCGTTGCTGAGGGACGAGAGGAGGGCGGAGAGGAGGAACATGTTCTGGGTGGACTGGATGGGCGGGATGGCGAGGGGGTCCTCGGTGAGCGGGAGGCTGCACACGGGGCACGAGATGACGTCGTGGGCCGTCTTGGAGGCCTTGCGGGTGATGTTGATGGAGACGAGGAGGTTGTCGGTGACGCTGGTCAGGGAGTCGAGGGCGAGGTAGATGCTGGAGAGACAGGGGCAGGCCGAGTTCGGGAAGACTTTCGTGTTGCGGTCAGCTGCCGGTATTACCGCCGACGCTGCGGGTGAGGCCTTGGGTTTGGAACTGTTCTCCACGTCCGACAGGCCGCGGGAGAAGATGAAGTTCCCGATCACCTCAAATATGCGGTGGACGGTGCCTCGGGTCAGCTGCTTCTCTTCGTGGCTCCCGTCGCTCGTGCTATTGAGGTTGAAGTCTCGGACCTCGGGTGACTCAAAGAGGCTCAGGTCCATGTCGAGGAACGGATCTACGAGCGTGTGCGATTGTGGAAACATGTTAAGTGAGACGTCGAGCGCCGGCATGACTTCGAGCGGCTCGTAGTAAGGAGAGGGCCTCCCGAGGCTCGGCGTGGCCGACGACGAGTGTTGGCGCTGCGCGAGGCCGGGCGCCGTTGGCCGGTTCGAGGGCCATGGCTGCGATGGTTCTTCGGATTGCTCCTGCTCGATATGCCGCCTCTTCTTTGGCCGGCCCATTTGCTTCTGCGGGGAGTAGACGCAGCGGATGCCCTCCCGTACGCACCGGGAGCAGCCGTCCTGGTCCTTCGAACATGCGAGTTTACGGGCGCCTGGCGGGAGGAATTAGCATTGGCGGGTTCACTTGTCTACGCGGCATGAGCGTCCTCTGGGAAGAAAGACTGGGACTCACGGCATTCGTCACATGCCCGATGTATGGCGACCTTGCGAGGGGCCGCCGTCGCCGTCGGGGGGGACGTCGAAAGAGACTCCGTTCGAGCGGATGGAGCCATGGTTCCGCTGGATCCCTTCAGGTGACTATCCTGTTACTTGTACGAGTGGTTCGGCCAACGAAAAACGACCTTGTCCGGTGTAAATCGGTGTGGGTAGAGTGAATGGAGCCGTTTGGGTCGGCTTTAAACGCAACCCACTCTATGGAAAGAAGTCCGTGGGGCACAAGGCAGGGTGTGACATGGGGAAGGCGTCCGCAATGACGGCCACCTTGATGGCAGGGTATGTATGCAGCGTGAGAGGAGTCCGATTAGTAACGACTTTGGGGGATGGGTGGCGGCGCCTGCTCCATATATGGGGTGCATGAATCAACGCGAAACTGGAAGTGGCGTGCCTGTGTTCCCAGGCAGGGATGGTGAAGACCCGGGAAGGAGCCATGTATGAGACTTATTTTCATACCGTATACCTGCTCGGTTGCAAAAGACACTATGCCTAGCCAGGAACGTTGCCCCGCAGTTAGTTGCAGGCGGTGAGTCTGAAGTCGGCAGAAAAGCCGTCGACGAAGAAAAAAAGTTTTGGATCCTGGGCGCTTCAGCCAACTAGATCGAGGGGTGTCGTGAATATTCTAGTTCTCCCAACCTCATCTTGTCCTCGACAGCAGGACATATCCGCGCACTTACCTCCCTCTACCACCAATTGGTCTCTCCGGCCAGCCTCATAAGTTCCGTATTCCACATGGCGGTAGGCGAGAACCGGCGCAAGCGGAAGGCTTCGCCTCCGAACCCGAAGCCGGACGATAGCTTTGGTGACGGCAACTTCGAGGGTGTCCTTTCCCAGGACGACGAATCCGATTTCGAGGGCCTCAACTCCGACGGCGGGAGCGATGTGGAGGGTCTTGGGTCTGACGACGAGGGGCATTTCTCCGA
This sequence comes from Scopulariopsis brevicaulis, assembly GCA_017657125.1. Classification (NCBI taxonomy): domain Eukaryota; kingdom Fungi; phylum Ascomycota; class Sordariomycetes; order Microascales; family Microascaceae; genus Scopulariopsis; species Scopulariopsis brevicaulis. The sequence continues at coordinate 25,922 of JAGFNX010000116.1, forward strand.
TGCTTCTGCAGACAGGAGCGACATCCTCCCGAACGGAGCCGACGGCGATGAGCCCAACTACAGGGTAGTCACGGATGCGAATGGCGGGTCGCGCTACGAATACCCCGAGGTTAACCCCGTCTACGACTCTGACGACTCGGATGCCGCCGAGGAGGCCAACACGATCGGGAACATCCCCTTGTCCTTCTACGACAGCTATCCCCACATCGGCTACAACCTGGACGGGAAGAAGATCATGCGCCCTGCTTCCGGCGGGGCGCTCGACGCGCTGCTCGAATCGGTCGAGGTTCCCAAGGACTGGACGGGTCTTACTGACCCGGCGACCGGCTTGCCCCTACGGATCAGCCAGGATGAGCTGGAGATTATCCGCAAGGTCCAGATGAACGAGATTACCCAAGACGGATATGACCCCTATCCGGTAGGTAGCCCCCTGCTCTGCGTCCTGACGTTGTTTGGCTAATGCGTACTAGGATATGGTCCACTACTTCACCAGCATCGAGGAGAAGATGCCGCTGAGCGCCGCGCCGGAGCCCAAGCGGAGGTTCGTGCCGTCCAAGCACGAGGCGAAGCGGGTAGCGAAGATGGTCCGCCTAATACGGGAGGGGAAGCTACTGCCATACAAGCCCGCGGAGGAGACGGAGAGGGAAGAGGCGGAGAAGGAGGAGGCGTGGTACGATGTCTGGGCGAACGAGGAGGCCCAGGAGCCGCACGTCATGCACATGCCCGCGCCGAAGCTACCGCCGCCCGAGCACGAGCTCAGTATCAACCCTCCCGAGGAATACGTCCCCTCGAAGGAGGAGAGGGAGGAATGGGAGAAGCAGGATCCCGAGGACCGGACCAAGGCGCTCCTGCCGACCAAGTACGATGCGCTCCGGAAGGTGCCTGCCTACATGGACTTCACCAAGGAGCGGTTCGAGCGGTGCCTCGATCTCTACCTCGCGCCGCGGATGCGGAAGAGCAAGCTCAACATCGACCCCATGTCGCTCCTACCGAAGCTACCGCGGCCCGAGGAGCTCAAGCCCTTCCCGACGGTGTGCCAGACGACGTTCAGCAGTCACGAGGGCCGTGTGCGCAGTATATCCGTTAGCCCCAGCGGCGACTGGATTGCGTCGGGCGGCGACGACGGCACCGTGTGCGTGTGGGACTTTAACGGACACCTGGAGTATAGGGTCAAGCTCAGCAGCGACGACCCCGTCGACGTGGTGCGGTGGAGGCCCACGAAGGACACTTTCATCATTGCTGCGGCGGCTGGCGAGGACGTATTCTTCGTGGTGCCGGACATTGGCGTGGACAGCGTGCTCGAGGCGAGCAGGGACATCCTCGACGCGGGCTTCGGCTACGCCACGAACGGGAAGCAGCAGAGCGGAGGCATGACGGCCGACGGCCAGAGGAAGGACCCGCCGGCGAAGTGGGCCCGGCCGGGGTCGCGGCTTGAGAAGCAGGGCGTCGTCCTCAAGGCGACGCTGAGGTCGGCGGTCAAGGAGCTCAGCTGGCACCGGCGCGGCGACTTCTTCTCGACGGTGTCGCCCAACGGGCAGCGGGGCGCCGTGGCGATCCACACGCTCTCGAAGCACCTGACGCAGATCCCCTTCCGGCGCCTGAAGGGTCTCCCTCAGACGGCGCACTTCCACCCGTCGAAGCCGCTCTTCTTCGTCGCGACGAGGCAGGCGATCCGGTGCTACGACCTTCAGCGCCAGCAGCTCGTCAAGATCCTACAGCCCGGCGCGCGGCACATCTCGTCGTTCGACATCCACTCGGGCGGCGACAACGTGGTGGTGGGGTCGTACGACCGGAGGCTGCTGTGGCACGACATGGACCTGTCGGCGCGGCCGTACAAGACCATGAGGTTCCACCCGCGGGCGATCCGCGCGGTCAAGTTCCACAAGGGGGGCTACCCGCTGTTCGTGGACGCCAGCGACGACGGCACGCTGCAGGTGTTCCACGGCAAGGTTGTCAGCGATTTGATGGAGAACGCCACCATTGTGCCGGTGAAGATGCTGAGGGGACACGACGTGGTTTCGAGCCTGGGTGTCTTGGACGTTGATTGGCACCCGAGCCACCCGTGGTGTGTTAGTGCGGGTGCGGACGGGACGTGTAAGGTGTGGTGCTAAAGGAGAGAGGAGGATTCAGAGGAAAGGGTGTGGCGTGGGGTGTTTACAGGATCGTGTTCTGAGTGTTGTTGTTTTCAAGAAAGAGGGCCGCGTTTGCGCGCGGTCCGCAGAGGTATCTAGTCCAGGGCGGAAATATAATACCCGGATAAAGTTAAAAAGGTCCCCTTTCCCCGTCACAATGGTGCTGTTGCGGCGTTGTTGCACTGACCGCCTGACCGGTCTAAGCCATGCGAGTCGGTGAGTCCCGCCGAGGGCGAGTGGCCATGGACTTACACCGGCTTATGTGCCCTATTGGCCGCACACAACTGCGTCACGCCATGATTCTCTGATTCGATGGATCATATTACGACGTGCTGCTTATGTTGTCAATATTAAAATGGAATTGGAGTGTTGCTGCCGTGTCCCCTTGCGGCTTTGGCGTGCCCAGCCCCTTCAACTTGGGCGACTAACACATCCGTCCCCCCCACCTCAACCCGCTCCAACACTCGCAATATCCCCCTCCGTCCTTCGCGCCGTGTCCAAACTACTTGAACAATCCCAGGTCCACCGCCTCCGCCATGGCCTTGTACCCCTCAGGATTCATATGCAAATGATCCCCCTCATTAAACTCGTCCCTCAACCTCGACGGGTCCTGACCATCCCTCACCGCCTTATCAAAGTCCACAAGCGCATCGAACCTCCCGCTGCTCCGAATCCACTCGTTAACCCGCTGCCTCGTCTCCTCGAACGCCGGGTCGTCGTATGGCGAGCCAGGCCCTAGAAGCGGGGTGATGGTCGCGCCGAAGACGGCAATGTCGAAGCGGTGGAGCCGGTCTATGATCTGGCTGTAGGCCGCGATTAGGCGGTCCCCGACTTCTTTCTGCGCCGTGGCGTCGGTTGCTGCCGTGCCGATGTCGTTTATCCCGTCGCAGATGATGGCGTACCGCGTCCCTGGCATCGCCACCACGTCGCGGTCGATTCGGCCTAGGGCATTTGGTCCCAACCCGTCCGCCAACACGCGGTTCCCCCCCGCCGCCTGGTTCACGACAGCTACGCGACCCGCGTCGGGGTCTTCTTCCAAGCGGGTGCGGAGCTGGTCTGGCCACCGATCATTCCCGTCCGTCGTCGACCCACGGCCGTCAGCAAGAGAGTCGCCCACCACCACAAGCGATGCTGCGTCACGGGGGGCCCGGCCCTCAATACTGCTGATGAAGTACCAGTGCGCTTCCCCCGCGCCGCCCTCGGCTTCCAGGTCTTCCGTTGCGAGGTGGTCCCCGTGCGCGAACCACGATGTCGTGCGGCTCCCGGGGTGCGATGTTATTTCGTTGCCTGACTGCCCGTCTGCGAGGTAGATGCTCACGGACACGATGGAGCCGGACTCAACTGGGAAGTTCACGGGGTCCGAGAGGATCGAGGCGCCAGCGGGAATGAGGAAGCTCTCGGCCCCGGAGAACGTGAGGGGGGTGTGGGTGGAGGATTGGATGGCGGGACTGCCGGCCGAGGAGTTGGCGGGAAGCGCGAGCGCCGCGGCCGTGACGGGGAGGTCAGACCCGCCGAAGACGTTGCTGATCTGCAGGCGGAGGGTGTCGCTTGCGAGTGTCACCGATACGGTCTGGCGGAGCGTGGAGTCTGCGAATACACGGCCGCTTTCGTTCTAGCGGTCGCCATGTTAGTCCGCGGGCTGGGACCGGGTTCCCCAGGGCGTGAAGCGGAGGACTCACAAAGGGGGCCGCGGGAAGGTTGTGCGGCTCGCAGAGCTGCGGCATGGAGCCCCATATCGTCACCCATTTCTCGCCGTCGCGGGGAGGGTGTGGGGTGCAGGAGCCCGTGGTCGTGAGGGCGAGGGCGAGCACGACGGCCGTCTTGGCCGAGAGGCCGCTCAAGAAGCCGAACATGTTCGGTGGGAGCCAAGAAAACCGGTGGAGGAGGCCCAGAGGAGCGATGATGTCGGATGGACTGCAGGTATAAGTGCGAGCGGGGGGAAGCTCGTTGCCCTGGGCACATCCACCGCCGGGGACCAGGAGCTAATTATATGAGACCCCTAGCATTATAGCAGATGAAGGACCCAATTCTGCCGCCACGGCACGACTCCGAATATCCCCCTCTTGGGAAAGCCGGAAAAGCGCCAATGCAACAAAGACCCGCAGAATCGCCCAATCTCCCGGGCCCCATGGGGAATCCGGGGCCATTAGGCTAAATGGGTCGACAGTCAACACTTGCCCACCCCGGACTCAGCATTCAGCGGACGGAAAATCTTCCCCGTCCATCCCTCATCTGCTTGGGGTCGTCCCGCATGTGGAGTCCGTGTCCGGGACAGAGCGCGGGTGTTTGGGAGGGTGCTACGTTGGCGTGTTATATTGCATTGCGACTTACACGCGTGGGCTGGTGGGAGTTTGTGGACGCAACTTGGCGCATATCAGGCCGAACCGGCCGCCCGGCCGGGACCCCGAAGCGAGATGGGTCTATTTATGTGCAACGAAAGACGGGACGACAGGTCGGTTCACGGCGGAAAAGACGCGCTCAGGCGCGGAAAACAGGCTTGAAGAGGACGAGAATAACTCTTTTTCCGCCCTCAGAGGTATTTATGAATGATATGCTGCATAACTCATCCCACCGTCAGGTACAGATAAAACAAAACAAAAAGATAAGCGGTGGCCGAGGCCGGGTTGAGAAGAAGCCAGGTTGACAAGGAAAGGGCAGGGCACGAGCCGGAGGTGCCTAAGAAAGGCAACACAGCCGTCGAAGAGGAACCCCGATCGGATCCTCTTTTTCCCTTTCCGATTGCTCGGTTCCCGTCTATCATGAGCCGAACGCCGCGACCCGCAAATGACTTTGGGAAAACCAAGAGCGACGCACCTGCTTCTCTTGAAGGGAAATAGACGCCTCGTCCCTCGTCGTGGGTGACCACCCCCCACATGTAAGACATGAAAGGGGTGTTCCCTGCGAAAGAGGTCTCGTCCCGGGTCACGAGTATCCTCCACCCGCAGGTAGAACATTGAAGAAGTGTTTCTCACTCGGGAGGAAGCCTCACCCCTCGTCGCGGGTAACATCCACCCAACCCGACATCCCCTCGTCCGTAGACACGTCCTCAGCCCGCAGCACAGCAGGATACCCCGTCGCCTCAACGGGGCACCACCCCCCCATGGCCACCAGCCCTCCTATATCAACGCGGATCGGTGCCCCATCGTCAGCCCGGATATCAATACCCTCGGCATCACACATGTTGTCATTCTCCACCGACTCAATCCAGCTATGGATATTGAAAGCGCGTGTGCCGGGTAGCGCTGCGAGCGCGACGCTCGTGAGCTGCACGCAGCCGGATGTTTCGCCGGCGGGGCCCTCGGTGGCCCCTTCGGGGTCGGCGTCATACGCCTCGCTGTCCGGCTCGACGGACACGGAGACGGCGCGCATGTCGAGGTGCGGGAGGAAGTCGTCCGAGCCGAGCTGCTCGTCCTCGGGGATCTCGGATAGCAGCCGCAACGGCTCCTCGCTGGGGTCTTCCGGGGGAAGCTCGGCGGGATGCTGGTGCTGGTGTCGGGGGTGGGACGTTCTTTCGGGGTCTGGGGAACCGGTGGCGGGGCAGTCTGTTGCGGCGGGCGCGTTGCGAAGGGTCGTGGCGGGGCGGGGTTCAGGCGTGGGGGGCCGCGTGGTGCCGTTACCAGGCAGGGCCATGATGTCTCAGTGAGTCAAGCGAAACCGGAAAGCAACTCGTCTTTGTGGAATGTAGCCCAAACGGGAAGTTTGAGAGCGGGTGTGACGGGGTGAGAGGGCGTGTAAGTCGCGTGTCGACGAGGGACAAGGATATTGTTCCTGGGATGGGCGCCAGAAGGCTTCTTATGTACTCTTTCCGTTTTGACCACCATGCTTTCTTTTTTCTTCTCGTTAGGATATAAGTACAGCCACGTTGAGAAGGGCACGCTTGCACCTAACACTGAGGGACAGGCTCGCACTGGGTGTGCACCGCGGGGCGGTTACACGAGACGCCCCCCTCCCCATCACGACTCGAACCCCTTTCGCCAATCGATAAGCATCTAACACGCTGCCCAAGGTGCTCACCGCATCCGGTCCGACAGATCAGTGCCCTGTCTTCGGGAAACGAGGTGCCTATCCGCGATCCATTTCGCGGCTGCGGTCTGCTCTCGTCTCCCGAGCCTTGGATTTGCAGGTCACCCGAACGATGCCCTCGCTCGCCACCGCCTCACTTTTCCTGACCCACGCCGGTCAGCATCCAGGGTGACGCTTTGCCGATCCGGGCTTGCAAAGCGCAGCTCGGGTGCGCGCTTCCGTCCGCCTGGTCTCGATGTGTCGGGGCGACCCTCGTTCCCGGGCTGTGTTGTTCCAAAGAAGGGAGAGCTCCGCGTCCCGAGGCCGTGTCCTGCCGTTGCTTTATTTCTCTGGGAGTTCCGCATTGGGAGGTGCGCATGGTATCATCAAAAGCGCTGCGTCACGGGAAGTTTCTTGACGCGGGCACCCGAGCACAGCGGCAAGCGCGCCACTTTCTGGATCGGGTAGGTACCTCGCCCGCTCCGCTCCGCCTGTCGCTTGGCCCGGATAAGTGGAGGGTATTATGTGATGCGGCTGCAATGCGCCGACAGCTCCGACGTCGGTCTGGGGGTGAGGCGCCGAAAGAGTGACATCGCGCAGGTGTAAAGGCCCGCATCGATCCTCTCGGCCACTCGGCGCCGCGGTCCGGCCGGAGGAGTCGGCGGTACATGGATGCGGGCCTGTATCTCACCGAGCCAGGTTCCGGGGGCAGGACGCGCATTCAACCGAGGACATGCGTTCAGCAGTGGCATTTCGCCGATGAGAACCGGCCGGTGTCCTCGTCACTGAAATGTATGTCACCTTGTGCTTCACGAGGAAGGAGGGATGGAGAGGCACGTGGAGGGGTCGGACACGGTCCCGAGTGTATGACGTAATTTGATAGGACCTGGTTTAACGGATCCGCTAATTAGGACTGGCAGGGACTTTGCATCTCTCACAGAGCCAGCCTCACCATCGACCAAGCCAAGGAAAACAGAAATGTCATTTTACACCGGGGTCGTCACGTGGGTTATATTACGAGGCGGACATCTCAACTTGTCTCGAAGCCCAGGATGATGTCGCCGCGTCCGGCGACGCGACGAGAGTTGATGGGGGTCGCGGACGGCACCACGGGGCCCCAGCACCGCCGCAACCGGGGAGCGCAAGGGGCGCAAAGCCGCAAGTTACACAAGGAACAGAAGAGTCAGACAATCCTTTCGTCCCAACTCTAGTGTTCCCCGCCGCCTCTTTGGGCACGCCACCCCGGCGACACAAGGCTCGCCATGTCGTTGGAAACGTGGCCGGGCAATCGACGGCCATGGGCCCTGTGAGGCGGCCCGGCCAAGACCCCGCCGCGGACCACTCGGGGCCCGCAATTGGGAGGTGGTTCTGGCGGTGAAGCAAAATTTATCGCTTGTGCCGTTTTTCTTGAACCTGTGGTCCGAGAGTTTGGAGCCCGGGCGCGCTTCTCTCTCTGCCTTGGACCAGAAGAGCTCAGGGAGACCACGTGTGGACGCGCGACGCACACCCCCCCCCCCCGCCGGCTACACACCCCTTGGGTCCCGAAGGGCGCTGACGTCGCAGCCTTATCGATAGCGTCGATTGATGACCGGATTGTGGATCTTCGTTGACCGGCTCCGTGAAGTTCACCAGTTCTTTGAGGCGCCCGCCGTGCTACGCGAAACCAGGCCGGGTGCGAGCGTGGCGTGCCGGCTGCATGTGGCGCCAAGAGGGTGCAGCAAGCGGGTACAGCAGCAACACTGCATCTCAGAATTCTGTGTGATGGTGTTGTATTGGTTTTTTTCGCGATGCCATTACAGGCGCGCTCGGGGGGTTTGGACGGCGAGATGTCCGAAGTCAAGAAGCGCTTGTGGGGCCCATGGCGGGGATCTGGGGTAGAGATCTGGGGTGTGGGTAGGCGGTGTTACCAGGTTCGGCTAGCGGCTTAGGGGTCCCCTATATTACTGCGCGCTATGGGGCCCGTCATAGATCCCCCGCGCCCGCATGAACGACGTCCCACCTCCCGTTGGGCTGCAGGGCATCATCCGGCCCTGCATTGCAAAGCATGACAGTGCCAAAGCACAAACCACGACGCGAACCAAGGACCCCAAGCCGCACTGCCGACAGGACCACCATCACGCCGCCCATCTTGGCGCCGGCCTTGGCGCCATGCCGCGTCGACACATCATCACCCTCCTCGGCCTCGCCGCGGGACGGGCGCAAGAGCGTTGCGCCAGGCATCGCTACATCTCTGCATCGCTGCCCCGGGAGGCGTCCGGGAGGCCCTAAACGACCTCGTTGAAGCCCGGACGAGGAATGGCGGTGAGGTCGCGGTGCATGAACTACCCGGCACGTGACGGGAACGCCTCGCATGGTTGTTCTGGTCATCTAGGGCTTCTCACCGGTGGGATATAAGGTTCTCTCTTAGCGGTTTCCATGGCGTTGGGAGGGTGTTATTACCGAGCGCCTGGGGCCCGTTGCATGCAATCGCTCCCTGGAGCCCGAAGCTCGTTCCGCTTGCCACTAGGCTCATCCGGGCTCCTGGCCCCCACGCTCTCAGCTCCGCCTTCCGCCAGCTGTATTCTCTGTAACACGACGAGCCAGACAGAAGGGTTGTATCCGCCATACGACGGGTAGCCTCTCTACTCTGATAATCCCGCGCCCGTCCACTTCCACGCGTGTCGTGACCAAGCTCCGCTTCAGAGCTCCCGAAAATACACAGTTTGACCCGATGGCGGCACCGCCACGGATGTTCTTCTGGCCACCTGTTGACACGGGGTAGCACAGATCCTCAAGTGGGCTAGCTGCACAGCTTCTTCTGCCCGCTATGGCGGGCTCGCTTCGCAGGCATGGCCTTGGTCTGATCTCTTACGGCCATTTGGACGATGACAGGTGCGGGCCCGACGTCGTTTCCATAGCCCTGTCCCCTGTTTCATGTCACATCGAGTCCAATTTTGCGGTTAGTGCTAGATGCCTTTGCTAACACCATATAAGGTCTCGACGACGGATTCGTATACTGCTCTTCAGGGCGGATCGCTGCCGAGGACAAGGTGACGGGGCGGTCTAGGACCAGCACTGGCTCGGTGAAGAACTTTTTTTGGTTTAATATCTATCACACAAGCTTCGCCAACCTCGGGTCTTCCCTAATCCGAATTTCAGCGCGTTTACGGGTGCCAGGACCCTCCAGGCCCGAAGCCTGTGAGACCGAAACTCGGGCCCCTTGGTCTGGCAGGGCCCTCGTATACTCCGCGCGCCAACATACAGGCTCCTCAATCCACCTTGCCTCACACTACTCAGGAGACCGCCGCTCCCACCTGATCTCCCACGGCTGCGTTGGCCGCGAGAACAGCGAGGTATAGTCCGTCGCCGGCACCCCTGACCCCCCGTTCACCGTCGCGAACCTAAACTCCCTTACCAGCGTCAAGACAATGGTGCACAAGTTCACGTACGCAAACTTCTCCCCAATACACCTGTGCCTCCCCGCGCCGAACGGAAGGTACGGGCTCCGCGTCCCCTTGGACACAGCTCCGTACCCGTAGTCCACGACGTCAGTCTCGTCCTCGTCCTCGGCGCGGTCATCCCACCTGTGCGGGTCCCAGACGTGGGCGTTGGGGAAGTACGCCTCGCTCATGTGCGTTGCGATGGGCGACGCGACGAGGACCTTGTCCGGCGTGACGACGAACTCCGTCCCCGGGATAGGCATGGGATTCATGACCTTCCGCATAAGTGAGTGGATAGACGAGTGCACCCTCAGCGTCTCCTTGACCACGTTCCGCAGGAGCGGGAGGCGCTCGAGGTCCGCGTACTCGAGCGGCCTGGAGCCGAGCGCCAGCGCCTGCTCGCGATAGAGCTCCTCCTGGATATCGGGGTGCGCGGCTAGCCGGAGCATGATCCACGAGCTGGACGACGAAGACGAGTGCTGGCCCCCCATCAGGAGGGTGATCATCATGTGCGCGATCTCCCTGTCCGGCACCGGCAACCCGTTCTTGTAACTGCACCCCATGAGATGCCAGATCATGTCCGTCTCCTCCCCCGCCGCCTTTTTGCCGGCTGCTCTCCGTCTGTTGATTATGTCGAGGTACACCGCGCTCATCTTCGCGTGCGCAGCATCGCGCCGTCTATTCTGCGGCAGCGGCGCCCACGGCATGAGGAAGTTGACGGGCCGGAACCCGCCGTCGAGATCATGGTACAGCCCCGCGAACTCGGCCGTCAGCTTCTTCCGCACCTCCTCTCCCTGCAGCGCCCTCCCTGCCGTATAAATCGTTATCTCGGCCATGGCCCCCGGGATGTCGACCCTCCCCTCCCTCCCCCTGAACGCCGGCGAGGTCTTGGTATAATCCAGCACCTCCCCCTCTATAAGCCGCACGTAAGATACGAGCGCGTCGTGCGTGAGCCCGAACTTTACGAACTTCTTCTGCTCCATGAGCTTCGCGTTGGGGCAGTCGTAGATGATGTCGGCGCCGAAGACGGGGGTCGTGAGGGGCCCGTAGATCTCCTCGGCGTTGACGTCTTTTAGCTTGCCGTTCAGGATGAACTCGTTGCCTTGGGTGCCGAGGTAGACTGTCATGCTCTTTCCGAAGAGGGTGAAGGTGAAGATGTCGCCGTGCTAGAAGAAGTTAGATGGGGCGTTGGGGGATGAGAGGTGGGTTGGAGGGAGGATGGGAGCTTCAGGGGGCGTACCTTGCTCTGACACTGCTGGTAGAAGGCGAGCGGGTCCATTCCGTAGGAGACCGCGTTGCCTATGAATGGGATCCAGTGGAAGACGTGCGGCGGCTCGGACTTGTTTCGCGGGCGTAGCTGGAGGAGGACATTGAGGAGGATGGCGATGAAGAACCCCCCGACGGCGTAGGCACCGAGGCGCACAACGGGACTGGTGTCCATAAGGTGTAAGAGTTGGTCAGGGTAAGACGAAGGCATTGTGTACTGCCCCTGGCTTGGATAGTAGTTCTCAGGAAGGGAGGGTCTGTATCCGGTTCAGATCAAGAACGACGAGCCAGGGACGGAAAAGAAAAGATGAAGACATGTCTCCCCAAGGCTCACAAGAACAGCCATACACGCAACCCTCTTTAATAATAACACCCAGAGGAACCGAGATACCCTCCTGGTCACCCAAATAACACTACATTCGTGATCGCATTCCTCCTGCTCCTCCAACTAACATCGCATTCGTGTTCGCATTCCGACTCTCCAGATCCCCGGATTCGTATTCGTATTCCGGGACGTACCGGTCGGCGGGACCGGCCCCGCTTTTATACCGGGGCTAAATCCGGCGGAGCGCCCTAGGGTGACGACGACGACGGGGTCCGCAGGCGGGAGGCAATGGTACTCTAGTCAAGATTGGATGGTTTCTTCGGTAGAAGGGCATGCAAATTGGGGCTGAGCGCCCGTAGGATTCTCGACGTGGATTTCCCGTGCTGGTGGGGAAACAGAGGGGATGGGGTTCGGGATGGTGCGGTACACTCCTTTGCCATGGTAGGTACGTATTCCTATCCAGTTCATGGTAGGGGAGAGGCACTAACTCGTCAATTGTTACTATCTCGTCACCTATCCCTGGCGGTTCCGGGCGTCACAGGACGCTCGGAAGAGATGAATCTATTCCCTATAAGCTTCTCGGAAGAACTGTCTTATACAAAGCTTGAACACTCATCAGCGGCAAGAAGAGGTCTAACGCGGGAATTTCTGGGAAGCGGACCCGCTGCCAATGAAACGGATGGCTTTGGCTCTACCCCGGTGTAGACAATAAAATGGCAGGATGTCGGGGACGGCGGGTCGGAGTGCTAGGCGGAGTGTTCCCCGTCTCCGAGGGCCACGGGTATCCATGACCCAGTAAGACCTATATCTGGATCAATTCTGTGCAGTTATGTCTAATTAGGAGGAATGAGTACCACTCGGAACCAGAGACCGGGAATACCCGGACAAGGAACCCTTGTTAAGAGAGCAGGTTCCCTCCGAGACCTGTTTGACGTTATTCGAGGGACTTGGCCAGGGTTTGAGTCCCGCGACGGCGCGCAACGGAAGCCGGCGTTTACGCGCGTTTAACGAAGCCACCCAGTAGTCCCCAAAGCCCCGACTGTTCCAAAAAGGCGCTTACGCATCATCATCATCCCCCTCATCGTCACATGCCCGACTTTGCCATCCTCAACGGGCATAACTTCAAACCTTCACCACCACCCACCAGGCCCCCCCGACCATCCTTCTTCAACCAGAACCGTCCTAGGCCCCCAAATAGAAAAGCAGAGGCAGCGTAGCTCAATGGTAGAGCACAGCGTTTGTTTAAAACAGCGAAATAGCGTTTGGTTTCATATAGCGCTTGGGTTGTGGGTTCGATTCCCACCGCTGCCACTTTTTGACCAAATGCTAGCAGGCGCCTTCCTTCGTACCTACGAATCCGGGCCCTTCGTGGTGCAGGACCTGCATTTTTGGACCGGTAGGTTGTGGGCCCAGTGTTCTACCCCTAGCTACAATGCTAGGAAGCAAAGCTCCTGCCAACACCAAGCGGCAATGGGATAGAAGGACTGCGTCTTTCATCTGCGTTTCCAACTTCCTTGCCATCTCACTTGGATGGGGGAACACGGGCGTCGGATGACGATGATGTCCGCGCACGACGTCCCCTATTCCCATCCCCTACCACCCTCATCTCAGGGGGAGAAATGTCGCTCGTAGACGGAGCTGCATGTAAGACGCCGGTGAGCGCAATATCCATCTTCTCGGTTGTCAATACCTCCGCTTGAAGTCCTTTACGCTCGAGACCGCCTTATCAGATTGGTTTCGCGATGGAAATAACGTGTAAAAAGAGGCTCACAAGTCTCTGTGGGTAACCTCAAACAACCCTCGCACCCATTCCCCCGGTATAAAATGTTCTATCCTATCAATCTCACAAACAATACGTGAACCACCGCGCCTTTCTCAGCCTAATGCTCCCCGCTCATAATGCTACCAAAATACACCAATACCCGCAGCCAAACCCGACCTCACTTATCCTCCGAGTTCGCCATCATCGACGCCCTCCTCCTCAACTTCCCCGCCTTGAACCTCCTCACAACCTGGTACGACCTGTCCAGCTCCGTCTCGATCCCGCAACGCACCTGCAGCGCCGTCACCGCCGGCCACACGCTCCTCTCCCCCTTCATGATCCAGTACTTGAGCGTGTCCCGCGACGGCGTCTCCAGCAGCCTGCCAAAGTCCGACGCGGACAGCTCCGGCACGAGGAGCATGTTATGCCCGGGGACCCGCTCGTCGATAAGGAAGCGCCGTAGGCTCGTGGGGAGCAGCCCGAACGTGTCAAGCTGCCGCAGGCGGTGCCGCAGCTCTAGCCCCACCATGCGGAGGATGAAGGCCGTCACCCGCGAGATGCCGCCCCGCTTCTCCATTATCGACGGGCCGTGCATGTCGCTCCGGAGGAACGGCGCCAGGTACGGCCGGGCCTGAGAGACGATGTAGTGGTTCACGTTGAAGAGCTCCGCGACGCGGTGCAGGGGGGAGCCGCGGTCATGGTACGAGATGTGCGTCCAGTGGCGGAACTTATTCGAGGTGGCGGATTCCCAGGGAACAATGTTGCCGTCGCTGTCCTTGCAGAGCATCGCAGTCTCGCGGTGTCCATAGAATGTTGCGGTATGTGCGTTCGAGGCTACCGCCGCCGTCCAGATGAGCTACAGCCGGTCAGTGTCAGCACCCTATACAACTTCCCAATCAAAACAGGCGTCCAAATACTTACGACATGGGGTGCGGTAATGTGGTTGAGCAGGGTCGGGATCCCCGCGTCCTCGACCGTCGCAACCGTTATGTTCAGCACCCTCTTGGTCCGGTTATACGCCTCCTCGAACGTCAGGTCCCCCACGTTTGCCCGCACGCACTCCTCCAGCACCCTAATGTCGAGGAAGTAGCCTTCCCGAGCATACCGCCACATGCGCCGCCTAAGGGTCATCAGCAGCGCTCTCCAGGGCCGCCCCTGGCCGCCGTCACCTCCCCTGCAAAAGGCCGAGAGGTCGATGCCATCTCCCCTGAGCACCTCGGGAAGCTCCTCCTCCGTGTGCACCGAGACGAGCGCGGCGATGAGGGCGCCCGTGGCGGTCCCTGTGATGATTCTGGGGAGGAGGCCTCTCAGGAAGAGTGCTCTTATCACGCCGAGGTGGTATAGCCCGAAGATGGCGCCTCCCTGGAGAACTAGTGTGCTCCGCCCATAAGCCTGACGCATATCATGAATGGCATTCAACTTCGTCTGGGTTGACGCCGTCACCTTGTCCCCATCAGCGGCAGATCCGGATCCGTCAGCCGGGGCCATGGGCAAGGTCCTGATCCAATTAATACACTGCGCCATTTGGGCAACGTACTCCTCGATGAGGTACTTGGTCCCGGAGAAGGCATGGTTGTACAGCCTCGGAACGGTAATGTTCCCGAGGTTGCGCACGAGGCCCAGGCGGAGGGCGCTGATCAGGTGGGGGAGGTCGCCCGCCTCGCGGTATCGGACCAGGGAGTCATAAAGATGGTTGATGAGGCCATAATCGTAGAGTATGGACGCGTAGTCGTTGCGCCAGATGTCCAGCTCCAGGAGCTTGTCGAGCTTGTCGGCAGCTTCCTGCCACTCCTCAAAGGTGCGTGCCTCGTTGAGACGCACAGCCCAGAGCTCGACAAGGTTCTCGCTGTTGAACCAGTTCAATGTTTTCTGACGATGCGACTCAGCCGAGGTTGCCCGTAGCGCCGCCTCCGACGCTCATGGATTCGAGGTCCGCACTTCCATAGTGAGGGACAGGTGCAGATGGGGAAACTTACCTTGCTCCAGAAAGTTACGACATACCGACACAAATCCCATACTGCAGCGAGCAGCCCCATCCCAAACAATATTACGCCACTGCCCGGAATCCAACGTGGAGCCATCGGCGGGCGAAAATTGATAGACTGTGCGGCCCAATGCCGCCGCCGACGAGGTCTTTCCAAAGTACGGTTGAAATGAGATATGATGGAAGTCTACATGAAGACATTTCGGTGGATCGACGAGGACGGAATTCTCGCCATGCGTTGAGTCGGAATTAATGAGATCATACTGGGGCAGGTAGCTCCGATCACATGTGATTATCCAAAGGCGGCCCCTTCCGCGCCGCAGCGTGCCTGAAAAGTGCCAACAGGTGCGGGGGGGATGTCTCACACGGCCAAGTGCTCGAGACGCTCTTGCTCTCACTTAAAAGCTCCGTGTATCGTTATAAGCACGGTATTGGCCGAATGCTTCAAGTTCAACTGCCTGGAAATGATTATAATACACAGTTCAGATGCCACCGGGAATGCCCAATACGGTGGCCTGATCAGACGAAAAAAGCCCAGAATCCCGAACCGCGCCAGTAACCCCGTCCGTTTTGTCCCCATACCCTTGATGTGCGTGCGGTAGCGCGAAACAAATCACCGCCCCCGTCGCCGCCGATGTAGCCTGGGCCGGGCCCTTAGTCCTCGTCGTCATCGATGATCCTCCGTCGGCGCCGGCTGTTGCTATGTTCGGCGGGCACATCATCGTCCTCGCCGTCGGCATCCTCATCTGACGCGTCCGCCGTCTTCTGCCTCTTGGATCGGGGCGGCGCCTCATCCTCATCGTCGTCGTCGTCGAGAATCTCCTCTTCCTCCTCCTCCCCTTCTTCATCGTCATCGTCACTGGGAGCGATAAAGTCATCCGCCAAGTCGTAGTCCTCTTGTCGTCGAGAGCCTTCCGGCCTGTCGTCGTCCGAATCGTATTCGGGCCGGCGCCTCGACCCCCTACCGCCCGGGGCCCCGCGCTTCCTCCCACCACTACGCCGACCACCCTCTAGATCGTCGACGGAAAGAAGACCGCCGCCGCGACCGGGGCGAGGCCCGCCCTCCATTCGGGCGGCCGCGTTCTCCCGGCGCCTCTGGGCCTTCATGCGCTCCTTCTCCGCAATCTCCGCCTGCTTCCTCTGTAGCTCCGGATCGTGTGTGGTCTTGATGATCCTGCTAGCCTCGTCCTGGGCCCTCGCCTCCCGCATCCGCATAGACAGGCGCTTGAGCGCCTCATCGTCCTCTTGAGACGTGTTCTGGCGGATAGTGTACTCCTCCCCAACGTGCCCGACAATCATGAAGAGGCCGCTGCTCAGGTGGGCCGCGGCGGCGTAGGTGTGCGTATCGTGGAGCTCGTTGTAGGGTTTCCCGGGGGGAGGAGCCATTTCCTTCTTTTGGATGGCGAAGTGCTGGTCGCCGACAGAGATGCTCAGCGACCCGTCGCTCCACTTGTAGATGTTCGCGTTGCTCCTCAGCTCGCCGGTTTCGCTGTCGCGGTACCACCGCACGACTGGCTTTGGGTTCGCCGACCTCGCGTTCTCGATGTCCCAGGCGGTGGGTTCAAAGTTATCCGGGTCGAACGGCTCGGGGACGAACTTGATGAATTCGGGCACCTTTAGCGACGAGAGCTAGACGGACGAATTGGTTAGCTGCGATCCCATTGGCGACTCTCTATAACAACCGTGTTGGATTATGCGACTTACCATGCCATTTTTCGTCTTGGGCGTGCGATGGCGGTATATCTGGATGCCTGCAATCACCTTGTCCTGGTGGCGGGGCGCGTCTTCTTCCCGCTCGCTTCCATAGCCCTCGCCTTCATTGGCCCGGTCGGCATCCGAGTCAAGGTCCCTGTCACTCAGCACCTGAGGCGCGGGAGATCCGGATTGATCCTCATCGACATCGCCGAAAAGGTCGTCGCCTTCGTCGTGGTGGTCAACTGGACCGTCGGAGTCGGACATCGCGACGTCGGGGGTCGCGTGGTCCGGGGGCGATTGGGAAATTGATGGCGAGAGTCAAGTGTGTGTCCGTGATATCTCGCAATTAGTGCCGTGGGATTTGGAAGGAGATGCTGATGTTGCCTGTTCGGAGGTGAAGAAAAGTTGCTGGATTATTCGCGCCCTCCTTCACAAGGCTTCGTGAATGGGCATAGCTCTGTGCTGGAGCGCATTCTTGGCTCACTGGGTGGACCTGGTGCTCACAGGTTAAGCCACATTGCAAAAATAAATGTGGCGCATTTGCAGCTGTAGGCAGTTGTAGGGGAGTAAATCCCCGTCAGCTGCCGCCTGGGTGTCTCGCCTAATTTGCAGTTCCTGGGTTAGCTTCGTTCCACGTTCGCCTGAGCCACAGCGGGACAAGGTACATCAAGGAGTACCCTGAACCCCAGAACCCCCTTTCGCCAGCTCAGGTCTCAGGCTCGAACTCACCAATATTGTCCCTTGCCATCGAACACATCCAGCCCGGCAATCCCTGATATCGGCTACCAAACCAAACGGCAACCGGCTTTCTCCCGTTGATCGGTGTAGAGGCTGCGAAACACGAGGCCCGGCCAAGTGTGTGATCGCCGAAACGGCTTTGCTGCCACCACCCCATCTTGGGCCCCGCGGCGGTCAACCTGCATTGTCCCATTGCCTCTTTTGTGAGGTTTGGCGCCCAAAGCCCATCGCCTGCCGGCAGAACCCCTCTTCCCAGAGTCCAAGTCCGGTTCTACACCAACAATGTCGAACATCTTCTCCGGAATGTGAGTTGCCGTTTCTTTCACCCAGCTCCCGTTGAGCTGGTCATACCCCCCTCTGTTCCTTTTGCTTGTCGCGGTACCCAGGCAGGCACCTATATGGGCCTGCACATATGCCCATCACTTGGCGGTCAAGCGATGGCAGGCACAGAATCCCCGACCGACGGAACCTGGGAGATGGAACCCCCAAGCGTGGCGCGCCCTGGAGCCGCCTGATGTGTGCATCTCTGGGTGTAGCTGCTGGCGGTTTCCAGAGCGCCCCTCATCCGAGTCGCTGCCCCGCCTTCGTTTCCCTTGCATAATGAGCGTCGCCGCGAACAGGGGAACTGCGTCCGTCAGTTCAGGTCGCGGCTTTGCTCGCCTATTCTGTCCTAGCCCTGTTTATCCCTGACTGCCCGGGGCCGCATTTTCTCTGCAATTGACCGATGGTGTTTCATTTTGAGTTTTGACCTCTACACTTAAGGCGTTGCTGCGACCACCGACCGGCCTGCCGCTACACCGCAGTTCCGTGGTTAATCGTCGCCTGCGCCAACCTTACAAGGGCCAAAGCTGACGATCCCTCCCAGAAACGCTCGCTTCCGCGGCTCAGACAAGCGGCAGCAGCAGCAGCAACAACAGCAGCAGCAGCAGGCCCAGAACAGGAGCCCCACAACGTCCAGCGTGCCGTCCCCTACCGTCACCCCTCAGCCTACCCAGCAGCACCAGCACCAGCAGCAGTCGCCATCCTCTAACCTCGCGCCTCGCGTGCCCCCTCTGCCGACGTCACCCTCCCTCTCCCAGACCATCGGCAGCATGGACGAGAGCAGCGGGGCCATGGCCTCTGATGACCCTTTGAGTGCCTACGCTCTGCCTAAGCCCCTGCCCCTGTGGTTAAACCACTCCTACGCGAAGCACATCGTCAAGGGAAATTTCATGACGCTGAGCGCCCGGCCAAAGACGGTCGAGCAGGGTGAATGGATTGCACATCACGGTAAGCCAAGACTATATGCCATCTTGTCACTATTTTCTTTGCTGACCTGTTACTGCCCAGTGGTCGAGCATTACCGCAACCTGTGGAATTTTGTTCGTGTGATTCACGAGAAGGAGGACGATGGCTCAGTGATATGCAACCCGTCGACCTGCCCAAAGACCTCTGCCGGGGCGTAAGTACAAACCATGCTGCGTCTGTTCATCCTGTTCGTTCCTCTGCTCACACCTAGCCTAGTAACCACTCTTTCACGTGGCTCAACTCCAAGAGGGAACCCGTCGAGCTGCCCGCCCACGAGTACATGACACTCATGCAGCGCTGGATATCCGGCAAGACCGACGACGGAAACATCTTCCCCACAGACCCCGCGGGAGTGTCGTACTCTCACAACCCGGCCATCACCACCACTCCCCTCTCGCAGCTCTCGAACCCCAACGAGACCGAGTACGTCGGCAAACGCTCCGGCTTCCCCGAGCCCTTCATCGAGGTCTGCCAGACCATCTTCCGCCAAATGTTCCGCGTCTACTCCCACCTCTACTGGGCTCACTTCGTCGACCCCTTCTACCACCTCAACCTGGAGAAGCAGCTCAACAGCTGCTTTAGCCACTTCATCCTCACCGCCACCGCGCTGGACATGCTAAAGCCCTACGAGCTGGAGCCCATGCAGGCCCTGATCGACCTCTGGGCCGCCAACGGCACGTTCCCCCCGGAGTCCAAGGCTTACGAGTACGCCAATCTCCGTGCCGGGGAGCGCCTCATGCAGCTTGCAGGGGCGGCCTAGGTTGTGGACTGGCCACGTGGAAGGTGGAGGTCGTGCTGTGAATGGAAATGGCAGGGGAGGGTCACCGGACCGACAGGCAAGGCATACTTGGAGTATTGTGGCGTGGGTGAGCGGATGGAAGGAATACAACACTGGAGATTACAGGGAGAAGGCGGCCGGTGTTGCCAGAAACGATAGAGGGTGGCCACTGGCTGGGAATTCGCATATGCATTTCGAAACGGAGGGGGCTGTATTCAAATCGAAAATATCAGACCTCAGGCAGCTCGTGATAGTAAATGCATCCGGATTGGCCTGTGCAGGTGGATGGCCCCCGTTGCCTTCGGGTGAAGGACGCCGAGCATCCCGGCTCTGGTTCTCAGGTTCCGAGGTGATAGGGAGATAATGCCAGGAGTTCCCAGGCTCTATAAGCCATGGCACTCTACATAAGGTTTTCATGAGGCCTAAGGTACTAATGCCATCTCATACATAGGCACCTGTTCGCCGTTTACGGCGAGAAGTGCTTGAATAAGAAACGATGGGATGGTTGGAGGCCTCTCTACCTAGAACCCTAAGATACGCAGCGAAGTAACCTGCCCTGATTGCGGGCCTATTAACGGAAGCAATGCTCCTACTGTTCCCTGTTCGATTTCTACGTTAGCTGACGATGGTGGGCGGCTTCCCGAGGACAGATATAACTAGTATACCAAAGACAACAGGGGCCTAGATCTTGAACTCGTTCAGTCTCTATCGACGCTAACCAGCGAAGCTCAGGTGCACCAGACTGGCGCGCGATACAGCACGCCTAGACCTACGGGATACGGACCAGTCGGAGGATAATCGGGGAATACGGCTGCAAAACAAGACTGGCTAGCGTCCCGAGGCACCCTCGCCCACGACGTAATCGTTTCGTCTTCCCGCGCGAGCCACTTGGCCGGTCACACGCCGGTTGGGGATGGTCGCTCTGGGGGGGCTTACACCTGGGAGGGACAAGCGAGCGGCGATTAAGAACCGACGGGATATATTCACAAGCAGCGAGAATCAAACTAGATTACTCCGGGACAGCCGTGGAGTCCCCCGCCGTCGGGTCGGACTTCCCATCTTCCGGAGCTCGATAAGCACGTCCATTCCCGGATCAACGCCCGATCGGATAGGAGGGATTGCGAGAGTAGATCGAGACATGGCGATGGGCGGGAGCGCCACGGGCTCTGGGTTATATTGATATCGGACCGTACGTTCCCGCGCGTGGAAGCCGGTACTCCCACCACCCCGCTCGATTCTTCCTATCTTGTTGATGGAGGCGCTTGGAGACGGCTCATGGGGTGCCACCGTACCACAACGGGGGAGAATGACCCCATCTGCGCATATCCCCTCCCGCTTGCCCTCCTCGCCGACCTCCTCGTGCCACCATCGGCTCGAACTCAAGCACAGCAGCCAGTACGCTCATCTCAGCCATCTCGGACCAACCTGCCCCAAGCCAACAACAACGGGACGAACACACAAACCAGAACCCTAGAAAGACGTACGAGCTCCCAGCTCACCCCAGCAGCCCTATCATCCCCGCGTCTCACACATGCACCAGACAAGTCGCCTACAGGAAAGCCGCCGGCCCCGGGACCGCCGGACGACCGCGGGCGCCGTGGGAGGGCTACACCAAGTTTTAGGGATGCTGTCACACGGCGGGCAGTGAGTGGACTACATGCACCCAATATACGATTTCTGCGTGGCGCTTCCGCGGGGGGAGGATACGATCGGGAGAGACGGGGTTTAGTGACTCGTCGGCTTTTACTGATAGTGGTTATTTGCAGGATGCCGGGTTTCTTGGGCCGGACCCGGGATACTGCGTTCTTCTGCGTCTTCCATGGCTTCCTCTCTGGAGATCTCGGGCTGCACGGATGCTGTACAGCAGGGCTCATCGGCACGGGGGAGGGGAAGACGCTGCGTAGCTGTTGCACCGCCCATGCCGGGCAAGGACGTACGCACCGAGTTGCCCGCCTGGACAACACCGCGCCTCATACAGTTCCGGAAAGGCAGAAGATCTTCCGTCTACACGCGAAGGAATCTACGGACCGTGGCTGAGGGTGATCTAAAAACAGCAGCGCCTCGCCAGCTCGCCAAAACTTGCCGCCCAGCCACGTCCTCGAACCCCCTCATCTCCACCACAAGACCGCTTAGAAATCCACGAGATAAGCTGGACCACGGGGCTCGCGCCGGCTCTCATGCCCCCAGTAAGGAACCCTTCCTTGTCTGCGGGGGAAGGGAACTCAACGTAACACCAGCGCCCCGCCCTGTGCTGTCGTGGCCGGCCGGCTCGATCACGGAAGGGGCGTTTCACCGAGAGTGCTTCTGGCGACCCTTTCTGCGGGTATCCGTTGAGTCGTGAGAGGGGGGGGCGTGTCCGAAGGGGTTGGCGACGATGAGCTTCGAAAAGTCACCATGATACTAGCGAGGGGCGGTCGCATCGAAAGGAGTGGACCTCGGATATGCTTCCACCGCCTTCTAGGCTATTTCGTTGCGTCAGGACCGTGATGACTTGGGACCGCGTCAGACGCATCATGTACGGGGTAGGTAGGGGCTATCCTTCGTGGCGGTGAGGTGCGAGAGATTGCTCCTATCTGCTCGCGAGAAGGGAGCAGAATGGAGGGGCTCCTTCGAGATGGGGCATCATGGGATTGGTGAGCAGCCAGCACCGCTGTTTCGAGATCGGAAGACCTCGATCTCAAGACGTGAGTCATTCTCAGGGGTCCCGGCGGTCCCCCTCGTCTTGCACACTCTGTCGGTGCCTGAGTCTAGTCCCCGCGGCCGCCAACGGTCCTTCCGCCAGGGGCGGCCAAGCTTCCCCGCCGCCAGCAAATACGTGTGGGTAACTGCCACGACCGTGGATGGACGATACAGTCCCAGCAAACCGGGGCCCGCCCCATCCGCTTGTTTCGCCCTTTGACTCAGATTTGCATCGACAGTCCCCCCGCTCCCTGTTCCAATCAGGAAACGGACCCTCCCGAAGCGGTGTGTGCGGGAGCGTCGAAGGGAGATGGCATGGTGGAGCGGCCCGCCAGGCGCCCGTGACGTCGCCCACTTCCCCTCGTCCCTTCTCCCCACAATCGGCCAAGACGCGATCTGGAGCCCTCTAGAGCGGGAGTCCACTTTCCGAGGAAAAGGAGCCAGTTATGCGGAGGATGTGGGCGGGCCCATATCCTTGCCTCCTGCTTCTCACCGCCATTCCCCTTTATGGCGCTGCGGACCCGGGAGAGCCCACCGCCTGAGACGAAGGATTTCCCCTTTGGGGTTTCTGACTCCTCAATTCCATCAGCTTCCGAGAGGTCCTGCAGGGGTATGGGGCCACGACGCGATGGGCGAAGCAGGAACATGGCGGATATTTTTGGTTCGCGGTGCGCGGAGCGTGTCATGGGAACAATGCCAACCACCACTATACCACGGCATCCAAGAATGCCCCCGAAACTAGACCCATTCCGGCAGAGGAACGTCGTAGAGAGGCCCCCACTGGAGGTGGCGTGCAAGCAAGCGTGACCTTTCGCCCGCCCGGGTGTTATTTCCCGGCGGGAGATGGCTCGGCGTTCGGGACGCGGCGGTGGGAAGGGGCGAGGTCCGCGCCGGTTTCATGTTACCGACGTCTTCCGGGGTTATCACCGAAATTGAGGCGGAGGAGTGGCGGGGCAGAGAGAGTGTTTCCACTTGGTCGTTTGCGTGTGAAGGCGTGTCGAGATCGCGCCTGAGATCTGAGATCGCAACCTGCGGTGAGACGTTACCGGGGTGGTTGGTCGCTTCTAGAAGGTGACAGCTTTTGACAAATGTTGACAAGTGGCTTTGAAAACCCGCGTGCTGTGCGTGCCTGCCCGCCCACCCAACAGACCCCCCAGACCTATTTCCGGCGTCTTCTTCAGGCACTATTGCCCTCTGATATGGACATCTTCAGCTGAAATGTGTCTTTCGAAGCTCACCGCCATCCCAAAGGGTGAAAACGCCTAGAGGCACCATTGAATGGGCGCCCCAAAACGGCACTTCAAGGCGAAGTCCAGCTGAAGACAGCTGGCGAGCAATGATAGATCTCGGCGTAATGTAAGCCCACGGAATAATGCTGCGGCCTGGATGCCACCTTCGGGTCCTCGGACGGAAACATCACGCTCCCGCTCTCTGGCGACTCGCGGCGAGGCGAAACTCACCGCCGGCGGAAACCAGCAGATCCAACCGTCGGGCGTGATGGCGCCGAGGGTGACGACGCCGCGGTCACAGGAGCACGCCGCGAGGATGCTCACGCTCTCCCCCTTTCGTCCCAGACCTTGTAACTCTCCCGTACAGCCGTTTATTTCGGGGCGCGTGGGGTTTCGAGCGACGAGCGCCAATCGTCGCGTCCGCCGCGTGCGTTGGGCATGAGTCGGGTAGCTCTGGATGTCATCCGGGCCCAAATCCCGGCTCCTCGGCTGCGTCTCGTCCAACCGGGGAGAATGTAAGGGTCCCTCTTGTTCATGCACCTCTCTGAGTCCCAGGCGCACCCCCCGCCGCGCCGCTCGAGGCGTCTGTCAGTGTGGGGGGCATGACAGGCGGGCGTTGCTCGAGAGGGGGGCGGTCTCTGGACGGGTCGTCACACAACTGGCTCGGGGCCTGGAGAATTTGCTTCCTACTTGCTTATTCCCGGCCTTTGTTTCGCCCCGGCGCACAGCCGGGGTACCCGGAGACTTGGGTCCAAGCACGCCCCATGCTCCCAGAGTTGGGCCGCTGCGATGGGTAGAGGAGGGGCCAGGGGGCATCATTTCTTGCGTTAGGGGATCTGGATTGGCAGTCATGGCGAAGGGTCCAGGGATCCTCGCGGGATTTGGAAGAGGAATGCCCCACTACCCGCTTCAGAAGTGCGGGAGATCGGCGGTTTCGCCCAGCTCCCCATCTGATAATCTATCCTGGCCAGGTTTCGCGCATGGCGCTGGGCGGGTCTGGGCAACAGCGGTAGAGAAGGTGGGAGAGGCGGCCGGGTTTCCCTGGTCATCGCCAGACATCTGCGCGGGATGCCAGACGCGATCGCGGTTCTCCGGTTCTCCATGTAACCCCTTTGGGCAAAAGGAGCCGATCGCTCATGGACCAAGATCGTCGCGCCTAGGAAGAAACGCCTCATTTACGGTGACAAGTTGAAAATAAACAGGCAGAGTACCGCGGTTTCGCGTCAGTCCGCGCTCAGTCGATGATGTGCGGTGGGCATGTACTTGGCCGCGTCTCATGCGGCCATGAAGCACGGTGGAGCTCAACTCTCACGCCGAGTACCAATGAGGATCGTGATCCCCTCCAATTTCCCCGTTTCGGCAGCAGAGCCAAGCAGCAGAGCCAAAAGTCCGAACCTCCCGAAGGGAAGCTCGGCCGGGCAAAAGCTGGTCCGAGGCTTCCCAGCCCCCAGAATTAATCATCACCTGGGCTCCTCGTGAGGACACCGCCTTCTTACTTACGTATCCAAGGGGCTGATGCGCCGAGCCGGGCTCATTTCCCGGGCAGAAGAGCATCAGTGAAGGGGTGCTCGTATACTTGGGTTGTGATCCTCATCATGCGATGCGGCTGATGCAAAAATGCATCCCGAGGGCCAGTGGCTTTGAGCGCTTTCCGTCCGTGTGCCATCGAACGACACATGTAGAGACTTGGAACCTCACCTCGGGTGTAAGTGTCGAATGTTCAGCTTCTCGATATGGGCCGGGTCAGGCGAGGTAATGCCGCTTCAGTCGCATGACTCCAGCATCCCAACCATGAAAGGGAGGCAGTCGAGTGCCTGTTAGGCTCTGTGTTCCGGATTTAGCACAAGCTCCAGCCGTTTCGAAAACGGCCGCGTCTTGCTCGTCTCTGCTTGATATCCTCCCCCGGGTATCTCCAGGTAAATCCCGTCGCCAAGGAAGGATGCGTAGTTTCTCACCCCAAGCCACACCAGGCGGTGATACTTCGCCCCGAAGGAACAGTCTTCGCATCTGCGTGTATCCCATACATAGTTGACTCACGAACCCAACGCGCGTTGACGAGCGATTCGGCCAAGGTCGCGACTTCGGCCGTTTGCAGCAAGCAAGACGATCACCGACAACACCAGACTTGGCGCGTCTACTCGCGGTGCCGCCCCCCCGTGCGTCCAAGAAGGCCTGACGTAAACCTGTAGCTGCCTTCGCATGCTCGACAGCATCGTTGCCCCGTGCAATTTCCTCCCCGCCGACAAGTACGCATCGTGATAGGAGAGCTTCTCGAAACGGGGTCCGATCCGGCACCTGCTCGCTGCGAGGCCACGGAGATGTGTGAGTGAGTTCCAGAGCCGGGCCGCTGCGGACCAGTCCCTCGGCTGCCGATTCGACGGGGACCAGATGACCGACGTTGGGTATGAACGCCGGTTCCAGGTTTTGCAGGGGTCGTTTCTGCCCAACCTCGGGCTTGACCCGCTGGGCCTGCTTTGGTTGGTCCTGGGGTTGGGCCTTCCGCAGTGGGATGGGGGTACCTTTTACAAGAATATCCAGTACCCCCCTTTGGGATGACTCATTCCTGCCCATACACAACCTGAATTTCTTCAAAGGGAGGTACGCAGAGCAGGAGTACTGCATACCTTGGCAACAGCTGCCATCTCTCCCCGCCCTGTTTCCTCTGTCCGCTTTCGTTGCGATCGATTCTCTGCCGGGCCCTCGTACCCAAGGCCGCTGTTTCTCGGCGCAGCGCAAGTCATCACGCTGTATCAGCATCGTCTCCCACTTCGAGAAACGCCCTCGCCCCGAGGAGCTAATTGGCACAGGGCCCACTGGTGGAGCTTCCCCGGGCCACTCGGAAGCTTCGCAAATCACCCGCCCAGCGATCCATTCGCTCGAGCGCCTTTGCGGTGAGGAAGCCCTCGCCTGTCACGATGTCCCCCCGATGTGATGGCGGTCCTAGGAGAGGAAGCTGCCCAGCCGGACCCTCCCCCGCCAGAAGGTTGCTCGTGGCATGCCCACTTGGAACTGGCCAAGTCTCGATACCAGTATACAGGTCGACCGTTGTACCCGCATCACGCTCGACATCCAGGGAAGTCCCTACGCACAGGCGGAAGACGCAAGCGAGCCATCCATACAGAGGTCGCTCTGGATGAATTGTCAACACCCACGCTCAACGTGAGTACTTCGTACAAATACGAAATAGCCTAGACGGGTAGCGTCCAGTTAGTCTATCCTCCAGTCTCAGGTTGGCATATGATTCTCGAGCTTGCCCGACGACTCTTTCCTCTCTCGGCAAGCCTCGTAGTTTAGTCTCGACCGAGCGTGCCCAGCAGCCGACGAACTCGGTCTAGTTCTCCCGCTGCCTCCACCACACACTACCCCGTGACAAGGAACAAGGGCCTGGCACTAGCCGGCCGGATTTCGGGACGGCCCTGGACGGGTTGAATGCGGAGAATTACGACCCTTGGATGGACAGACTTGGAAATTTTCCGCAATTCCGCTTAACGTCTAGAAGGCTCTCTCTCAGATGGCTACGTTCCGGTGGTACCCGCGCCTCTGGACCAGAGTAGACCGAATGATAATACCTCGTAATACTCGGTCAGTCCTGGATTCACGAGGGCCATGGCTCAGTGGGCAGACACCAGCATTTAGGGGTCACGCAGTGATCAACACCCTCTGGGGGATCCCACGACCACCGAGTGAGCCAGAAGGCGCCCACTGAAATCGCCCGTCACACAGCCATCCACCCACCCACTCTCTCACCCGCTCCCGCGCTCCCGCTCGCGGAGTCGTGGGTCGGTCTGCAACTGACGCCGACTGGCTCCTTCCTCTGGCATGCCTACCCACCCACACACCACCTCCCTGGCTCCTTCCTCACCCTCGCACGCAACATGCACGCCCACCGCCCAGTCTCCTAGATTGGCCGATTCCATGAGCCTGACCTCCGCGCCGTCCCCTCCTCCACTCCTCGGTTCCCACTTCCTCCCACCCTCCCCTCGTAAATCCACCCCCCCGTCCGTAAACCTCCCATTGTTATTCAGACGGCAGCGGATGCCCCCGCAGACCTGGTCCTCTCCGCCATTTCTCCCATGTACTTGGGACCTCGACGAAGTACCTTGGCTGTCGGAGCGCTCTTCAGACGAGGCCACTTTCGCGGCCAAGTACACTCGTGCCCCCTCCATCTACATATATCCTCATCCGTCCCGTCGCTTCCATCCCTCCATGATTTTGCTCTTCCCAGCATCTCAGCCATCATCGTCATCGCCGTCTATATCGGTGACCCCCCGTTCCCCCATCCAAATAACTATTTCCCTTCTCCCCGATCCCACCTCCTCGCCATATTTCCACGACCTCGGCCCTGCTACACCAAGAGCATCCACCTTCAAGACGAGGCCAAACTTGTGAGTGCACCCTGCCTATACTTCTTCGCAGAAATCATTTTTTTTCGTCCTCATACCGTCCTATTCTCTGCCCTCTTTTTTCCTCCCCGGTCTCTTGCACCCTCCACAAAACTTCACAGGGCCAAAGGGAGATCCCAAGGCGAGCCAGCAACACGCGCGTTTGTCCGGGCCTGGCTCGACCTTGTCCGGAGGAATAAATCCCACCCCGGCCCTCTCCGCCCCGCGCCAACCTCCCCTCCAACTCCCTTCCGCTCCCGCTTCCACTCCACCGCCCACATCCACCATAACCTTATACCCACTGCGCCCATCTGCGTCGTCAGTGAAGGCTTTTACTGTATCAACAGTCCCTTCTGACTTGTCGCGGGACGCACTCTCACTGCCCTTTCCCCGTCGATCGCCAAGGCTCAGCTCGGAAGCTGTGCCTTCGGAATACGCAACCTCCCATCCCTGCACAATATTATTACCCGCCCTTGCAAATATATATTTTTTCCCACTCACCGCTTCAGCCGACTAACAGTCATCTCAGCTTTCACTGTGAAAACTGCAAAATTCACAGCGACTCAGCTACCTCGAGTCCACCTTCGGCCCCATCACTACAAAGGCTCGCTTTCCAACCTCGACTTTCGGGTCGACTCCCACACACACACCTCGAACGGAACCATCGTTTCCTTCAATGGTGTCAACCTTTCAGATGAATCAGCTCTTTAGCCCAACATCCTTGGCTCTCGACGCCAATCAAAAGTACACCAGGGACGACACCACATCAGACAACGCCAACCTGGACTCGGCGTTAGAAATGTCTCCTCACATGGCGGATAGCAGGAGGGAATCCTTCACCGTCGGCCCCGCGCTCTTCTCGCCCAAGACGGAGGCGTGGGATGCGGTCGACATGCAGTCGGTGCCCTCTACTACCGGTTTCTCGGACCACCCCAACAGCAACAACCCCTTCTTCCGCCTAGATCAGACTCAGGGCTCGGCACCCTTCACCAACCAAGCGCCTCAATGGGCGTTCGGCAACGGATCGGGCAACTGCACGCCTATGCCGCAGTTTGACTCTCTTCCCGAATTTGACACCAGGACGTCCATTTTCCAGCGGCAAATGGCCGGCCCCACCCCGTTCAGCAACCCCAACGTGAACATCTTTGCGGGTCTTAACTCCTCTGCGGTGACTACCGCGTCAGTCATGCCTACCACATCCGCTACCGCGGGTCAGACCCTACCTACGCACCTACACACGGATCTCAACGCACATGGCCAGAAGAAGCTGCCGCCGAGTCCCAATGTGCGATCGCACAATGACCTCAGGAGAGGCGACGGCATCCGGAAGAAGAACGCTCGCTTTGAGATCCCCCCCGATCGGAATCTGAGCAACATCGACCAGTTGATTTCTCAGTCGACCGACGAGCAGGAGATCAAGGAGCTCAAGCAGCAGAAGCGTCTACTCCGCAACCGACAGGCAGCGTAAGTGCTTCTCACAATCCCCCTACCCCCCTAAAACTCTATCAGCTCTTTCAAAGTGTGGAAAGAAACAAGTCACATGCTAACCATCATCACGTGCAGGCTCGACTCTCGCCAGCGCAAGAAGCTTCACACCGAGAGGCTCGAGGACGAGAAGAAGCAATTCACATCCCTAGTCGGGGACATGGAAGAGGAGATCAGCTCCCTCAAGGCCAGGGTCGATCAGCTCATGCGTGAGAGGCAGTCGTACCAAGAATGTGTCGAGGCCATGACTCTCGAGAAGGAGGAGCTGATCCGTACTCACACCATTGAGACTGGCGAGCTCCGCAAGAAGGTCGGCGTCCTGACCGAGCACGTCCGTCGGAGCGATGGCTCGGATCCACTGGCCAGCGCCGACACCGTGTCCCACGACTTCCATGGCGGCTTCGAGCCCATGGCTGGGATGTCCATGGCCAACGACTGGAACAACCTTGGCTATCTCAACAACTTCGGTGTCGAGCAGCCTGTTAAGCATGATGACGTCGAGATGTTGCCCGCCAAGAAGACCGATACCGCCCTTGTGCCCGAGCAGGACAAGTCAACGGCGCAGGGCGGCATCCTGTTCATGCTCTTCCTCGTCGGCGCCTTCGTCATGTCGAACCGAGGGACGCCGAACCTTCCCCAGGTCTCGGACGACGTGCGGGAAGCATCTGCCAACATCCTCGAGAACGTGCTCAAAGATGCTGGCGTCTCGACTACCACAATGGGCGTTGAGGCCATGGCCCCTCAGCCGTCGATTTCTGCTAGCTGGGACAACATGGGTGGTGTGACTTACGGAGGCGCTGACATGGGATCTTCCATGCTCGGCGATCTGGCCGATTCTCTCACTCAGCCCACTCAAGAACAATCAAACGAACAGCTCTTCTCCATGACGCCAGACCAATACAACGGCGTCGCCTCGCAGGACTTCATGCAGCCTTTGCCTGAGCGTACGGCCAGCCACGGACGACGGAATCTCGCCGACTCGCTCACAACCATGCGGGTCGGCAGGCAGTCAGCCGCTGATGTATACACGAGATCTTTGCTCTGGGATCAGATTCCTAGCGAAGTGGTTCGAAGCTTTGTCAAGATGGTCGCCGACTGCAATCACGCTTCATGACGAGCTCGCCGATGACGACTTTTACGATACTTACGATACTACGATCCCGTCCGATCATACCTCATGGCACGCGACGGTGCTGCATGGTCTCGAGAGCATCTTGCGAGCCCCTTGATTTCGCCATAAATTGGAGGCGCGGCCACGGCCGAGGCCTGTTTTCGAATATATCTGTTCTCCTCTCCGAGCCCCGTCCGTTTTATACACCCTCATGCACCGCTCCCGCGGCCACAGATGTATTGCTCACGCATCGGATCGAAATCGCCTTATCCTTCGGATGAACTGGAATGTCCCTGTTCCTCGACAATTGTCCTTCTGCCTTCCTGGTTTCCACGTTTCCTACCTCGAGTCTCCTCAGCAAGCGGGCGTTTGATTTCTCTGGTTTCCTAGCTTTTCAAATGGCTTCTAGCGATTTCATTTTACTTGGATCTCTGTATCGCGGCCTGTTCTTCACTCCTTCATACGGCGGCTTACAGTATACCGGCATATACTGGCACTTCGCAACATCTCTTCTCTTCGCGCGACAAACGGCGGACGCACGGTACCAGCCCAGTCCTTGCGCAGAAACTCTGTACCAAATCAAAACTTTCCTTCTCTCTTGGTTTCCAAGACCAGATTGATAGCGAGCATGTGACCTTCTCAGGCGACTTCAAATATCCACAGTGATAGAGTTCGCGGCCGACTTACTCTAGAAGGTTCTCTTTACTTCAACTCGCTTTCAATCTGTTTTCTTTCTGGCTGCCCTGTCTAGTACGTCTCGTGACCGGTTCTCTCGTGTGGAGATCTGGGGATTGCAGGGTATGACAGGGCGGCACTGGCCGGTGTGACTTGCGGAGGATGGCATGTGGGCATCGGCATTTGCGGAACTGGGCTTTCCCGGTTCATTTGGCGGTATGATTTACGACTACGATGGGGCTGCCATTTCCGATGTTTGGAAGGGCAGGCGGGAATGGCGAGCCGACACTTTGGCTATGAGAACACGACAGCGGATGGCTTCTACACCAAATCTCTACCTCATCACAGCGAGAGGAGGTCGAACACCAACTCGGGTTTTGCATCGTTTTTGAAACAAGAAACCTGCCTCGGAACCCAACACACACATGAACCCTCGAAATTCCCCCCGGTTTTCGACAATCCTCTCCTTCTCTTTTGTCCAACAGGCCCTGGAATATGGGTTTTCTTGGCACCACCTTTTTTTCGGCATCTAGGCTCCTTTGGGAGCGTTGCGCATCTGCACGACGTTACGACGGATATGAGGAGGAACTATAAACTTGCAAGATTGCATGTATTCGCTCTTTTGGATCCTTTCCCGCTGAGGGACGGATTTGGTTTCTTTTGTCTACTTTTATCTAGCCTCGACGGCAACTTTTTCCTATCTGGTATTTCTTTATGATTTATGAATACAATCCGCTCTACGAGCCACTCTATAATCATGGTTCTTGCTCTTGTGTCTGTGTGGAATTACCATTGCCGTGCCATAGGAAGCAAAGTTTCGCCTCAATCGCGATTTGTAGTGTATGCACGAGGTTCAGGGAGTAGATGACTGCCACCAATATGTAATCTTTCCGGGCCGAGGTCGTGCCCTGCTCCCAACACTGTTGGAGCCTTGGGATCATCCCGTTAATAGCTGTAGATTCGTAAAATTGTTGTCCTAATCTCTTTATATTCTCTATGTAGCCACGATATATGTGTGTGTGTGTGTGCCACTGCTATTGCAGTTACCGCAACTACGTCCCTGCCGAACAGGCAGAGGGCATCCAACCCTACATAGCAACAAGCCAGCATAGGTATCGTCACGACGTCCCCTGAGCCCAAACTTAGTAGGGAATTTAATAATTCTACTTTTATCGCAGTGGCTCCCGTGGTCCCTTCGACCAGTCACGTTGTTCCAGGGATGGATGAGCCCGGCAGCTTGGTCACCAGTGCCTCCAGCAGGCTGAAGAGCGGCCTTTTATCCCCAGCACCACCAGAAAATCCCCGTTCTCCTCATCCGACACGGCATATATCTAGGCAAATCCGAAATACTCCGAAACGAGGATTTTGGCAATATCGAACACCCGCACAGCGGCGTCGCGATGCCCCCAAGAGGCCGGCAAAACAGGCCCTCGCGGCCAGCACCACAAGCACAGATCCGTTCTCGTCACTTGCAACGGCATCCATACAGTTGTGGCGCCTATACCTCAAACACTCTTTTCACCGACGGCAGGCGTCCGCGCCGCGACACCGTGATATTATAGGGAGGCCGACAACCCAGCCCTCCACAGCCCGCACCACGAGCGCAGCTCCGTTTTCGCCGCTTGCAACTGCATCCGTTTAGCCGTGTACCATATGCCCCAAGATACCCGTTTCAGCGGTGGCGGGCGCCCGCGCCGCGACATCGCGATGCCCCACAGCAGCCGGCAACCCAGCCCCGACAGCCAGCATCACGAGCACACATCCGTTTTTGTCACTTTCAACGGCATCGATCTAGTCGCGGCCGATGGACACCAAAACACTCGTTTCGGCGATGACGGATGTCCGCGCCGCGGCCCCG
Organism: Scopulariopsis brevicaulis; assembly: GCA_017657125.1. Taxonomy (NCBI): domain Eukaryota; kingdom Fungi; phylum Ascomycota; class Sordariomycetes; order Microascales; family Microascaceae; genus Scopulariopsis; species Scopulariopsis brevicaulis. The sequence goes on from JAGFNX010000116.1 coordinate 58,729, forward strand.
CGATGGCCTGAGAAGGCGAGAGAAACTGGGCCAAAATGCCAACTTCAGCAAACCAGCTCCGCTTTCGCCGCTCGGAACTGCGTTGAACCCGCCGGATCCGGGACACTCCAAAACATCCGTCTTTCCGGCCTCTGGCCCCCGCCCTGCGACTCGCCGATCCCCGCAAAAGTCGCCCAAAAGCGGCGGAAATCAGGCCCATCGGGAGCGTGACAACCACGAAGTCCCACTCGCCATACTCAACGGCATCCGACTCGCCTCGTCCGCCGCATCAAAAGTAGCCCATATAAAAGCCGTTTAGCCCACTGGTGGTCGAATTGTGCGCCGTACTGTGCTGTCCACCGTTGAGGTTTCGGAGCTCCCATACAAAAAACGAGGTGCCCGGAGGAGGAACTTGAAAAGGTGATATCCACAACCAGGGCGGCCCACAAGCTCAAACCAGGTCCAGAAAATAGCCAGAAACGGTGGTAATCTGGAAACCAATTATTCCGCCGTGAAAACGGATATTGGGGGCGCGGCCGGCGATTTCCTTTGCGATTCGACAATCTGTCTTGGATCTGATCAACTTTGGCGGTTTTAACCCGTTTCCCACGCCGTTAGTGCCACGATCTGCGCCAAAGTCCCACTGGACCTCCCCCCGCGTCCCCGCTTCAACACGTACTCTTTTTGGTCCGGTTTCAACCCCCTCGCGACGAAAAATCCGCCCGGACGCTCTTAACGACCTCACTCGAGCGAGAGCCCGGGGACCCAAAAAAAGTGGCGATGCGTTTGACCCTGAACGATTTCGCAAGAATTTCGCGGCACGTACCCCATTTTCCGTGAGATGGAGATTGAAAACTTTGTCGTGGGGAGTGACCGATGTATCGTGAGGGGCGGCAAGTACCAAAGCTTCACGGGAGAAGTCGAAGTCGCGAGCTTTTCGGGGGTGACATGGTGCAAAGGAAAGTTAGATGACGAAATACCGACGGAGTGACCGAGCTGGGATGCACGTTTGTTGTGATCCGGCGGCCGGTTTTGGTGTTCTGAGTGGGTGATTTCAGGTGAGGGATGGGCGAGGTGAGGTCGATGGGCATATCGACTTTTATATCCGGGTTCTGAAAACGTGGGAGCTACAAAAATCTGCACGTGCGCTGGTAACTTGTGCCGGGTACCCGTGTCATATTTTTGCTTCTCGCGGTCTGGTTGGCCGGTCGTCGAGGACAGCTGTATCTTTGCCGTTTGGGAGTTGATGGCGGGACTTCTTGAGAGCTATGCTAAGTTCGTGGCTTTTCTTCTTCTCTCTTCCATGGGAGTCTGGAAACGAGTCATCCTCGAAGTTAGATTGCTGGTTTTTCTTCCTTTCTCTTCTATGGGAGTCGAAAGCGAGTCATCCTCGAGGTTGGATTGCGTTTTGGGGCTCACGGGATGCTCAAGGATTGGCGGCTTCAGCCAATGGAATGAGCAGAGACGTTGTGAGTTCGAGATCGAGGGAAACCCCAATCCGTCGGTGAAGTTGACGAGGACCGAGGCTGTGCTGGAGGCTTTTAGTGGTGCGTGGAACCGTTCTCCCTTGAGAAGGAGGACTTGTGTAAGAGGAGATGAGAAGCTGCGTCGTATACTGACACGAGGGAGCTAGGAAGATGTTGAGAAAGGCAGTCTTGTTAATCGAGGAATTCGTGAGGACGCGAGTGCTATCTTCCTTACCTCTTAATCGCGGGCTTGCTGCGTCGCAAAATTCCAGGCCAGGGATGATATTTCCAGAAAATAATGCAGGGAAAAGCCGGCAAACCAAGGCAGTCTGTCAGGGAATAATTCCCGTCTGCTCTGTACTAATTGTTCCCGTTGTCTGGGGTCGGGTTCCACATTGAAGCCACATGCGGGGCGTGCCGAGCCGCTGACGACTCGCTACCGGCGGGCCGGGTCCGATCGGGCGCCAAGACCGAGCTCCACGACGACATCTCAAGCTTGAACAGACGTCGAGTCGCGAAGAAGCGAAGGAAAAATGAGGACTTGTGCCGCATTCTGGGGAGTAAATTGGATTTCCAGGTGAGATACTGACTGGGATTTCATTTCTGCTGGTTTATGCGTGTTAACGATGGATTTTCGCGCGAAGTTTGTCGCGGCTTACAGTTACGTCTTGTTTAGCAGCTCCGTATCATCTCACGATATCCGCGTTTCGAGCCTCAAGAGTTGAGAAAGACGTCGAGCCCAGCCCACCTCACTCACAGTCTGCCGTATTGCCATACTCGACTCCAAACACTCCACGAAGCACACGTTAACCTCGCCCTCCAGCCATATCTATTACCAACTCAATTGCTGTTAAGCGCAGAGAATGACTCGATTTTCGTGGTCACAAGGCACAGTTTGCCAACGATTCGGTACATCGATCAGAGACCGGTACATCTATAATCTAACTTTTGTCCCCGTGATTTACTGATCTGGACGTCCTCTGAAAATGATAAAAGGGCCGACGTCCCCGCCAAACTCCTGGGATTCTGGTTTCCTTCTTCATCTTTACATCTCAGACTTGGGATTCAACGTCAAATTTTGGTTGCTTATTCACACTGTCACCATTCAGAACACTTTGTGCTCCAACCATTTTGACCTTTGTCACTTTAAAAAAAAACCACAATTGGTAAGTGTCTCTCCCCAATGCCCGCCACCCACCACCACCCACCTTGACTCTTCATCACCACCTACCTTTTCCTTCACCACCCATCTCTCTATTCATTATCTACTCTTCATCATCACTCTTCATCATCACGCATCCCACTCTACATCAATCTACTCCTCATCATTTACTCCCTTTCCATCCATCTCGTTCCTTGCATCGCATCCCCCCTTGCATGTTTCGAAGTCCCGTCATAGTTGGCGGGACTTCAGACTTGATCAATGTTCTTTCACAATGTTTGACTTGGTGTTCTGGCTAACACACTTCGCAGGCCTTAGCCCATTTGCCACTGCCTGCCCAGTCACGGGACTTTCGGCCTTTGTGCTTACGATGTAAGTCTTCCCACTTTGCCGAAGCATATCTGTCCTGTCAGACACATGACATTTCACAAGTGTGGCTGGATGACTGTGGAAGATGTGGAAGATTGTCGAAGGCGGTGGAAGACAAAGATCGTGGGATGACGCGGATGGTCGTCAAGTGTAGTAGAAGACGATGGATCTTTTTCAAACCTTAACGAGCTTAAGCACTAACATGTGACTTCAGACTTCGATTATTTGAACTCGAAGTCATCGACGTATACCAACTTGCTTGAACAACCTCAACTGGTAAGGCCCATCCAGTGGTGGGCCTCAGATGAACAAGGTGTGAAGACAGTTGATCACTAACACTGCTACTCAGAGTTTTCCATACGCTCAGTTGTACGTGCGAAGTCTGCATCGAGCACAGCTCTGCAATCCACAAAACAAACCACTAGCCACGTCGAGTCTACACAAGACCACGGTGAACGACATTCACTTCTCAAACTCAATCATATTATTTCGAGAAGAAAAAAAAAATGTCCACCATGTCTTCTTCCGTGTGCTATAACACCAAGGGAAGCGCCACCGGTGCCCCCGCCAACCTTCGCACAATGGCCATTCAATTCGCCGACCGAATGCTCCAGCCTCCCATCTACCCCTCGCTTCAAAACAGCTGCCCCTCCGAGTGCAAGCCGCACTCTGAGGGCGCGCAGCGCCTCCCGAGCTCCCACCCCGGGGAAGTTGCCCCCCGGGCCGAAGCTCCGGACAGCATGCTGAGGGTGAGCCAGTGGCTCGAGGACATGGAGCGCGTCGGCGCGATCCCGCCGCGGCGACCCGCCGGCACCGCTAAAAAGGTGCCCGCCAGCGTCAACGCGATCCGGGACTCCCTCCTGCGGTGCTTCCAATCGATGAGGCCCGCCATGGAGATGATCCGAGCGCAGCGCGCGGCGCTCCTGGGGAGTCTAAAAAACGGACCTCCAATGGCTCCGACTTCGTCGTCGGGGAAGACCGAGTGGGAGGTCGACTGGGAGCACTCGGCGAACATGCACGCCGAGGAGCTCAAGTACCTCGCCTCGGTGGTTAACTCCGAGTGGTTCACCGACGGGGAGAGCTACTAGTTGGGCTCCCCTGTCACCGCGCCGACTTCGCCGTCACCCATGACCTCTTGACTATTTCTCGTACACTAAGTCAAAGTCTCGTGTGGCGGACCAGGTCACGGCGCCGGGAAAAGTTTGCCGTCGTCGACTTTGCGTTCACCCATGACCTCTTGGCTACTCTATATTGAATTTAGCCAACGTCTCGTGCGAAAAAAAAAAAAGTCTCGGTTCTCACGTTACCCTGCAAAACACCTCCAAAAAACATCCAAAAAAACCTTGTCGGCACCCATGACCTCTTGACTATTTCTGTACAACAAGTCAAAGTCTCGTGTGGCAGGTGAAGGTGCGGTGCTGGAGTGTTTACGCCGTCGTCGATTTCGCGTCTCCCATGACCTCTTGGCTACTCGATATTGAAGCTAGCCAATGTCTCGAGTGACGATAGAGTCTCGGCTTCAGGGTCAACTTTTCTTATGTATATAAACGTCATCAGACAAAAACCACAAAAAGGAGCAAAGAACACCCCAAAAAAAGACAAAAAGACAACCCCCCCCCGAAAAAAAACAAAAAACTGAACAAAAAAAGAACGAAAGACAGACAGACAGACCAGAAAATGGCTGCTCTTAACCTCTCACTATATCTGAGGCAACAACAGACCTCGAGTGAGAATCTATGCCCTCAACGAAGGCTAAAGATTACACCAAGGCAATATGCCATGGCTGCTCGCAGCATCAAGCTCGCAGCCCAACATACAATTGACCCGCTCGCAGCTTTATTCTCACGGGTCTTACAAGGCAACACTTACACGGCACCACGCCGTGGCTGCTCGCAGCATTAAGCTCGCAGTATTACACATCTGACCCGCTCGAAGCATCGCGCTCCCGGGTCACTACTAAGGCAACACTTAACAGCTACTCGCAGCACCAAGCTCGTAGCCTAACACACACTCACGAGGAAACAACGGACCTCGTGAAAAATTAAACCTTATCACAAGACAACATGCCATGGCTGCTCGTAGCTCTAAGTTCGCAGTCCGAAACTCACTCCAGTAAATGGAGAACCTTATGAGAAACTGGTACCTTCGGCAGAGACTGAAGCTTATACCAAGGCAAAATGGCATGACTGCTTGTAGCATCAAGCTCGCAGCCCTACACACTCAACCCGGTCTCAGCACTACGCTGTCGGGTCTTATGTATACCAGCAACGCGTCGAGGTCGGCTTTGAATCACAAGCCTGACACTCGGTATGGAGCGCGTTCGCATACAGTCACCTACGGTGACCGGCCATCGTGGGCTTGAGAAAGCTCACGAACTACCAAAACACAGGCGAAGACATATTTTCGTCTAGTTCATTCATCCACCGCAAAAGCCGCAAGTCACGGCCAGCCTGCGCGCGGTGTCGCCATTGAAAAAAAAAAAAAAACTACAAAAAGAAATCATAAAGCCTCATCGTGTTCCTCTATCTCATGATTGGACACCGGAGACTTTTGTTTCTTTCATGGGGAGCTCAAATTGCCCCCTTTTTTCTTTGTTTAGGGTGATAAAATCGGACTCCATGCCTCCACGTTGGCATCACCCGGGAACCTGGCGGGACCTCTCTGAGAAAAAGGGGGTGGTTCCTGAAAAGGGCCACCCCCGGATCAGAGTGCGTCTTCGCCAGAGCCGAATGGAGCCGTGGGTACCAAGTGGTAGCCCTCCCGTGGGAACTTTCCCAAGTGGTGAACTTCCGTATGGGAACTCTTCGAGTGGGGACTTCTCTGAGTGTTTGCCCCTGATTGAAGAAGACTTATCTGGTGTTGGTGTGTGGGCTGCTGTTGGCTTGACTAACCACTGCGGTCTTGGGGCATCCAACTTAGACGTTTCAAAGGCCTTTGAGAAGGAGGCTCTCATCCTTTTCAACCTACGACAGCGTAGCTCAATGGCAGAGCGAGTTCTAGTTTTGTCACCTCCTTTTTACAGCACAAAGCTTGTGTTAGTGGACTTATCTTGAATCAAGCGAGATGTGGGTTCGATTCTCACCGCCGTCTTCCTCTCCTTCTTCCCTCTCTTCCAGTATTCTCTAGATTCAGTTACTCACCACTGCAGTCTCTCACCCTCGGTGACTGTACACCCGCGCGCCATACTTACAAACCCTCGACCCATTCATCACCCCCGTCTCGCCCGTGGACCTTGAGAGTCCAGCGTCTTACACGGCTTCTTTTTTCATCACGACTACTCTATCTTCCGCGGAGGTTCCATACTTTACCCAACCTAGCATCTAGTAGTATCGCCACGTCCGAGCTGTTCCTTCTCAACATGCTATCTCACTGGTGGGTGGGTGGGCTTACGGGAGATATCCCCCCTACGAAACCGCCCCCGTCCAAAGGCTGTCTCCAACTCGCCGTCGGATTCAGGTCGCTGCTTCTCCCGACCGCCACCCCTACCAAGCCTCCCTCGCACTAGACCACCACTTCCTTCGCCCCTTCCACCGAAGCTACCCCCGATATATCGTCATCACCGTGACCGCTGCCTCTGTCCGCCATCATCCGACCACCGACCGCTCTCGTCGCCGCGCAATTGCTATACCACTATTTCCCCCACTAACCACTAACTCTATATATCCGCCGTCACACTTACACCGCCGCCCTAACCGAGCCGCCGTCGCCCTCCATCGCTTCCTCAGACCGCTGCCTCCGTTCGCTACCCCGACCACTGTCCCAACTGCCGCCTTCATCCGACCGCCGACCACCGACCGCCGACCGCTCTCGTCACCGAGCTCTTGCTATACCACTATTTCCCCTACTAACTCAACGTAGCGGCCATTACGCTTACACCTCTTCGTCTACCAAGCCGCCCTGAGACCACCGCCTCCTCCGACTGCCGTTACCCTTGGACCTCCACCGACCGCTCTCGCCGTTGAGCTATTGCTATACTACTATCTCCTCTACTAACCACTGCCACCGTCTAGCCGCCGTCGCCCCTCGACTATCGCTTCCTCGACCGCTAGCCCCGCCCGTTTCCCCCGCCGCGGCAACCCACAGATCACCCTCAGAACCGCCGATCACCCGCTACACGCTTCTTCCGATCGCCGCCACGACCGACTCGCCGCGACCCGTCCATCAACACTTCCTCCGACGGCCGGTAAACTTGGGCCACCGACCGCTCTCGCCATTGCTATACCACACTCTCCCCTACTAACCACCACATCTATCTAGCCACCCTTACACTTACACCGTCTCCATAGAACTAACTAAATCGAACCGTCGTCTCTAGATGCCACCGTCGCCCCTTACCGTTCCCGTGACCGCCACCCGTTCGACCTCCGTCTCTGTGATGTCGCCGTTACGCTCGCCGCCGCCTTCTCTCGATCACCGTCTCTATCCGACAATCGAATCCCAAGAGCCGCCGTCTTTACCGAATCGTCGCCTCTGTAGACTGCATTCTTCTGCTAACTTTGTTTTCTGCTAGTCAACATCGTCTCTCGTCACTGCTGACTTCATACCACCGCCCGCCGCCGCCGCCCAACTCCTGCCAGCTTTCACATCCGCCGTTCCGCCTCCTTACAACCTCGACCCCCGAAGACCCCCGCGAGAGGCACGCCCCTGCGTCACTCCTGCCTCGCACGACATCGCCCTCACTTCTCGCCATATATTTCGTTTTGTCGGCCCGTTTCCATTTGTCGCCTTCGAGAATTTCGACAGTTCCACCCATCCGCGCCGTTTACCTCCCGAGTCCCGGTCCCCTCTCCGCTCCGACTCTTCGATCTCCGCGACCTTGATCCCCCAGTGACCTTTCTTACCGACGATCCCGACTCTCCTACGACGCTATGAACCTAGTTTTCCACGATCACTCATTCCAGCCAGTCTATGGCCTTTAGTGCCACATTAACATGTGTCTCTTAGTGCCCTTATACCCTCGCCGCCGTCTCCACGACTCGACGTCCTGTTGCCTACGTGCTCGTTTCTAGCCATCACCGCCCCGAGTTTTTGTCCCCCCGATCCCAGCCCGACACTCCTAGGTTGTCCACATCCCATCAACCGTTCCGTCCTCTCGACTCCACGAGTCTCCGCCCGCGGTCTCCACCGCCCTCGACGACTCCGACGGCCACAATTTCATACACCACCTCCACGACCCTCCTGTACGGCGCCATCCATACGAAATTTTTGGAACCCGGCCCTCGGCAACTTACACGACCTTGTGATTCCCGCGCCCCCGGGGGACGGGGCCTCGGCCACCTTCCCCTCGCCCCGCTCCGAAACCTCCCTCCACTCCTCCGGGCCCGGGTACCTTCTTTTTCTCTTTCATATTCTTTTCTCCGCCTCTTCTTCACCTTCCTTCAGTTTCCTGACTTACACGACATAAAACTAGGGGCGACCTAGGGGGAGGGAGTTTCGACCCACTCCCCCCTGGTCCCCCCACGCCAACCCCCTTGTTCCTACTCCCCCAGGCTTGACTATACCTTTATTTTTCCTTCGTATTTGTTTCCACGCCTCTTTTTTGCCCTCGTTATTCTTCCCGACCACGACCTCGAATTTCCAGCGGCCTGGGGGGAGGAGATTTCGATCCCCTCCCTCCAGCCCCCCTACCCCCACTACCCTAGGCCCGACCATACCTTCTCTCTCCTTCTTATTCTTTTCTCCGCCTCTTCTTCACCCTCTTTAGGGTGGTAAAACCGGACTCTCTGCCTCCACGTGGCGCCACCCGGGAACCTGGCGGGTGGCTCTAGCCCTCGCCAGAGCCAAAGAGAGCCGTCTCGACCTGTCGAGTCTTCTACCCCAAGGCAGCGTAGCTCAATGGTAGAGCGCCTTAGCGTTGATTTTGTCTTTACCAGCGTTTGTTGAAGTAGCGAGTCTTTCCTTAGCGGGAAATGTGGGTTCGAATCCCACCGCTGCCATTCTCACCATTTCACCTCCTTACTCTCCTTTTACTCTCCTTTCTTTATCAGCTTCTCTTTTCCCTCCATCATTCCCCCATACCTTCTCATACGCCTTCTTATCATCTTTTTCATCCACTTTCTCACCTTTATTCAAATTCAAGAAGCGAAACAGGTTTGATAAAAGGAAACTATCGGGGAGGAAACGCGGAGGATGGTGGCTAACACGGCGGAGGATAGAGGTAAGCTTAAACCCCTACCCCTCAATCGCATCCTATCTAACGATGAAAGATCTAACTTCTGTTACGGAATTACGGGAGTTTGACGCCGAGTGTATCCCAGCGCGCATGTTCTGGATCCGACTCTCACTATGAATATGTTAGGAAGGGATGAGAAGGTAGCGTGAGTGAGACTATCTCGTCGGACCCTAAGCTCGTCTAATAAAAGAAGTGATAGACCTACTCACGTATAAGTGAACCATGACCTTCGAGGTTGAGGCACCTGGGCACTCGGGCTGGGATGATGTTGGCTGGCAAGAATAGTGTGTATGAAGGCTCAAGTACATATTTTCCTTGTTGAAAGCAGATAGCCATATGAATGAATATATCAATCCGAATATATTTCCTATACATACTGCATAGATGCCCATGATGATCCGTAGCTCGTAAGAATTCCCGAAAGATAACAAGAAAGGCAACATCCGGAGTTGCCGCCTCCACTCCTGACATTCTGCCCCCTATATCCAAACGTACCCAAAAAAAATGTACACAAAATCTTACCGCCCTTCCGGCCGTGCAGATTAAACATGCATAACCGCCGTGGTATCCAAGACAAAGACAGAGATATCTGAGCGGAAACACATCCCGCCATCAGTAGAAGTATCCGGCGCCGGGGAACGTGTGCGTGTAAGTCACATGGCACGTCCCCTGGTGTCGGCGCAGACGAGATCGGGGACGGAGGCCTCACTTCTTGCCCGTTGCCGGCTCATCAGGGGGACCGTACTTGTCCTTCCAGATCCTACCAACGTAGTAAATCAGTATTCTGCTCCGCTCGGAGGTCATTCCGAGGAATTGGCTGGTACACAGGGCAGACAGGAATGCAGGGAAATGAACGGGCTTACCATGAGTTTCCCAGCGTCTTGTTGCCGTTCTTCTCGGCCAACCTGTAATACCGCGCAGCAGCGAACTAATCGAACGCGAGTCAGCGGCCTCCGACTTACACGTCGAGTGATTAGAACGAGAGCCCAAAAGAAAGCGTACCTTGTCCTTCTTGCACCCGAAGCCCTCGAGGTAGCACCAGGCCGCCTCGTTCATAGCGTCTACACAACGTTAGCCCGCGCCTAGCCATCCCAAGCGCGAGAGCACCAAACATACCGGTATCCCCCAGATTCGCAGCTGTCTCATAATACTACCCCTCGTCAGCAACCACCTCGCCACGGCTGTCATGCCCCTGGAACAAAAAAACCCACCTGCTTCGCAGCAACGGGATCCTTGGCGACGCCCCACCCCTGCCTGAAGCAGTTGGCGAGCTCAAAGATGGCGAGTACGAGCTCGCCCTTGGCCGCGCCCCCCTTCTTCAGGCCCGCTTGCAGCGCGAGCTGCTCGACGGATGCGGAGTTGGAGGCGGCCTTGGAGAGGTACTGGACCGCAGCGTCCTGGTTTGGGCGGCAGCCCCAGCCGTGCCTGTATTGTGTTAGTCCTTGACCTTTCTCCCGTTCTTCTTGCCTCATGATTCGAGTCATTGATGCAGATATGCTATCTGCCCTTTGGAAGGAGGGGAGAGTGGATGGGAGCTGGCACGCACCTCAGCGCGAGCCCGTACAGCACCTGGCTAAGCGGGTTATTCGCCCCATTCGGATCCGCCAACCTCCCAAACAACCTTGTGCTAGCCTCCAGGTTCCCCTCCTCATGCAGCCGGATCGCAGTCTGGATATCCTCGTCCACCTTCCCACTCCCTACCGCACCCCCACCCCCACCCGCACTCCCACTTCCACCCGCCCCAGCAGCCCCCCCACGCACCCCATCCCCCGAGCTCCCCGGCCGACTCCTCGCCAACAACATAGCCCTAGCCTCCCACTCCTCCTCCCCCGCTCCCGCCCCCTCGATCGCCGGCAGATTATCCGGCACGTTCTCCGACGTCAGCTCCCTCCGCTGGAACATGGACCGGCGGTGCTCCCTCCCGGCCCCCGTCCCCGTGCTCGACGCCGACGCGCTCCGCGACCTCGAGGACCGGAAGACGTCGAGGCTGCGGCGGTGCTTGTTCTCGGGGGGCGTGGTGGGGGAGAGGAGCTGGTTGGAGGGGGAGGGGGAGAGGGGCGGCGTGACGCGGAGATTGGGGGTTGAGGGGTGGTTGTTGTCGGGGCGGAGGAAGGTGAATTCGGGGACTGGCGCCTCGGGGACCCGCGCCTCGGAGACGCGGTCCTTTTTCTTGAGGACGTCGCGGAGGCCCATGGTTGCGGTTCGGCCGGCTCCCTCGCGCTCTCTTTCCTCTTCGTTCCTCGCTTGTCGCGGCGGTCGTTCAGGGGATGAGGGGTCCCTGGGCTGTAACTACTCGTACTTGAAGGGTCCCGCTAGCGCAAGGGACCTTCCACAGTGCGCGCGTCGCAATCAGGGTCGCTCAGTATCGCGGGTGTATCGCGTCGCGTGTGTAAGTAGCGCCGACAGCGTCTCCTCGACAATCCAGGGAAACCACAGTTTATGTACGGATATGCAAGACCCCAAGACCAAAAGAGGCCAGAGAGGACAGAAATAGCGTGCGCTCCACACCTCGGCGCATTGCGACGCATCCGCGCCCCTCCCCCACCCTGCGCCGGCGGCGGGGCTCAGCTCGATACGTCGTAATTGCGCCCCCCTGGCGCCGCCCCACCCGGTGCCCGCCGCTGTCCCGGATCAGCGGCATGATTGGCCGTCTGACGGCAGCAACGGCCGATTCGGCGGCGCTGCGTGCATGTGAGAGGTTGGCCTCCTGCTTGCGGGCGTTTCATTCTCACAACTTTTGTTTGGCCCTACAGCCGTCATCTTTCGCGTGTGTCTGAGAGTTGAGGCTTGGGGCTTGAATCACTGGCTGACGGCCTCTGCACGCAAGAAAGTGAAGACAACTACGCGCCCTCGACACCACCGCTGAGTGTCAGCATCAGGCCGCTGATTCAACACCCGATGTAGATGCATTGCCTCGTTCAAGGAGAGGACCCCGGTCCTTCAGGAATGAGACAACCCTCTGAAAGCGTCCAAGATTGAGGCTGTGTCGGTGTTTTCCAGGTCAGAATTCCTCTACCGACTCAGCCCTACGCACTTACACACCCTACAACGACGGCGACTGTAAACCCCCTCAACCCCCTACCGAGTAAGATACCAAGCTTCATAAACATGACTTCTATTACTGTAATTCATTTCTTCCATGTCTTTTTCTCAAGGAAAGAGGGGTCGCCTCGTAACCCGTAACGCCCAATCCGCCTCTTAATCCGACGCCAACACCACGTCTTGCTCCCACGCCACCGAGGCCGGGTAACTTTTTAACAGCAAACCACCACACTTATTCTACCCTCAACCCCACCCCCACCTCCCCCAACACAATGCTCCCTCGTCGGAGAAAAAAAAATGCCAGACTCGCCGGCTCTACCACGCATCCGAATGCATGACCTAAATACGAAGGCTTGATAAAAGAGACAGGGGGCCGAAAACAAGGAGGGGAGGGGCGGATGCTCGCAGACAAGAAAACCACGGTCCCGCAACCCCAAGCGCCAAAAAAGCAGATACGCCGGGAAAAAAAAGATCATGAAACTAAAAGGAAATGTAGTCCTTCTGCTCCGTAAACGCAGACTGGTCCGGGCTCTCTTCCCCAAACAGCTCCTCGACCTCGTCCGAGTCGACGTCGTCGCTGGCCACCGAGTCGCTGTCACTCGATACATCCTCGGCCTCGCCCTCGGCGTCCCGCTGGCCCGCCTTGCGGAGGACGCTTGCCCTCTCGCGGTGCACCAGCTTGCAGCCCTTGATCTTGCACTTCCCCGTGTTGCTGAAGTCGGGGCACTCAAACACGTGCCGTTCCGCGCAGTGCGACCCGTTCTCGCAGTAGCCGTACAGCCCGAACCGCCGGCAGACCGGCGCATCTGCAGGGACGTCTGAGTGAGTATAGGGACAGCTGGCGTTGGCACAGTTGCCTTTGGCATAGTGCAGGCAGAGGGGGGTTCGCTGCGACGTCAATTCGTGTGACAGGTCGCAGCCCTCTCCCCGGGGGCACGAGCCCCTCTGGAGGAAGTCCCTGCAGACAGAGACCTTGGTGGGGTCGTGGTTGTATCGGCAGCGCGGTCCCTTGGGGCAAGAACCTGGGAAATGTCAGCATCCATGTCTGGGGACCATACCTGCCCCCGTCCTGCCCGCCGGCTGCCAATCGTATGTCGGGGGCGGATCGGGCTGATATTGGATCTTGGAAGGAGTTACCCGTCGTGGAGAAGGCTTTGCAAGGCTCGTCGACCTTCTTGACCTTGCCAGATTTCCTAGAGAGTGTGCTATCGGTTAGTGTTTGGGCGGCGCCGTGACGAAACACGTACCTGTGCACCCGAACAATGGCATCCCGGTATAGGTTCCCTGTTTTGCTCCTGAAAAACTTGACGCCGCCAACGACGGCGACCTTGGGGGTCGCGCTGGGCGGGTTGATGTCGCCTGCTCCTCGTCAGTACAGAGGGGGCCTGCGGGGCCGCCTCTGGCGCTTTCCAAGTTCAAACGTACCGGGGGCCTTGACGAGCTTGCTTCCGTCCTTGGCTACTATAAATCGGATTCCGTCCACAGTGAGTTCGTACGCTCCCGATCCGTTGGCGGGTTTGGCCGTGGCCACGCTTGCCGGCGCCGTGCGGAGATATGCCCCGAGCTTCGCCTTTTCCTGGTCATCCTTCATCTTTGTCTTCTGCTGGGTCGACTCGGCAATCGCCTTTGCTCTGGCCTGGGATTCTTTCTCGTAGACGCTGGAGTTAATCAGCTGGAGGTGACGGTCGGCCTTGGCCACCCAAGTCGGCTGGGAGTCCGACGCGGACGCATCGTCGGCCGCCTGACCCGCCGGTGATTGTGCTCCGTTGCCGTTCAGCACCAGGGACCTGTGGCGGTGCTGGACAGGCGGACCTGGCCGGAAGCCGCGACCGCGACCGCGCGCAAACGACGATCCGCGGCTCGGGCGACTGGGCTGGTACGGACTGACTGCAGGCTCTTGTTTAGCGACGCGATAGCTGGGCAGCCGCCCGTCGGGGCGGGCGGGGGGATACGGACATCGGTGCTGAGAAACGCCGCTGGGCTGGGAGTTAGGGCGCTGGCTCTTGTGTCGATTGATCTGGCCTACACGCAGAGAGTCAGTATGCGACATTCGGCGGTTGCTCGTTTGCCATAGGACGGACCCGCTAGCTGGCCGATGCGAGCCATCAGCTCTTTTTCTTCTTCCGTTGCCATGGCGCAGATGCTGGATCGAGGACAAACTAGAGAATGTGTGTCAAAGGAGTGAAAGTCGTGTCGCAGGTTGCGTGTGTTGGAGAGAAACAGAAGAAGGCCTGCCGGATTTGGTTATATTGCCTTTGGGAACAAAGAAGCCGTGGGCATGACCTAATCGGCGCCGCGATAGGTGGAAAGTGGTCTGTGCACCCGCGCCTTCCAGGCATGAGGCTGGTGGCTCCGATTTTATTCAACTTCACTGGGAATCCATTCCTGCCGCCATTAGATCAATCCGCGTTTAATCCACTCTCCAGCTCTCTTCCTCCAAACTACTGCAACTTCTAATCCTAGCCTCTCCCCCTGGTGATTTCCTCGCCGCCTCTTCCCTGGGCTCCCCTACGCCAAGCAAATCCGCGTATTGCTAAACCTTCGCTGACCGTTTGCACGTCCGCTCGACAAACGCCGAAGCGACTCTACCACCGATCCTCTTACGGCCCTTCCCGGCTCTCTTCCACATCCTCTCCACCAGCTAGCCCGCGACAACTTCGAACACAATGTCGACCTGGGGCCTCCTCGACGAAAGGGAGGAGCAAGACCTCCACAAGCGCCGCCTCCTCAATGTCGAAGAGAAGCCCTTCAAGCGCATAACAAAGCGCCTAACCCAAGTCAACGCCATCATGAAAACCGCCAGCCAGCCCCCCTCCCCGCTATCCGCCGCCGACGAAGACAAGACGCCCCCGGCCCCTTCCCCCCAACGGGACGCCCACCTCCGCGAGTTGGAGCAGCTGCGCGAGGACCTGACCCTCGACTTCGCGGCCTTCGACACGAGCATCGCGCGCCTGCAGTTCCTCTCCGACGCCAACAAGCGCGAGCGCGCGGGCTACGAGCAGAAGCGCGCGACCATCCTGGACGAGTGCCAGGCGGTGCGCGACAAGAACGGGGACCTGCGGCTGCGGCTCGACGAGGCGCGCGCGACGCTGGCGCAGCGCAAGAAGTTCGACGAGCTGGCGGAGCGCATCACGAACAATAAGCTGCTGCGGCCGAGGGAGGACCAGGCGGCCGCGCTGCAGAAGCTCGAGGACGAGTGCAGGGAGCTGGAGCGCGAGAGCGGGACGTACAGCGCGACGTGGAGGGAGAGGAGGGACCAGTTTAGCAGGATCATGGAGGAGGGCATGTTGTTGCGGAGGCAGATCAGGGATGAGAAGGAGGAGGTGGATAGGCGGGAGGGGATGGATGAGGATGGGGAGGAAGATGGGGAGGCGTCGAGGGATGGGGCGACGCCCAGAGCTACGCAGAGCGGGAACGCGACGCCGCAGGTTGAGAGCGGGTCCTTTTCGAGGAGCGAGTCGAGGATGAATGAGGGCAGGTCGAGGGAGGGCAGCCCCGCCGAGGCGCCCAAGGTGCGGACCGACTTCTTGGGCGTGCAGTCGCAGGGGAGCCAGGCGGCGTCGAGGTCTGCGACTCCCCAGATGCGGCCGGGTGACGACGAGGTGGAGGAGGGTGAGGACGTGGAGATGGGGGGTGGCGGTGAGGCGCCGCAGATTACGATTGATGCCCCCGCGGCTGCGGGCGGCGCCACGGATAGGATGGAGGTCGACGATAACTAGCGAGGTATATCTGTATTATAGCGTAATCGACGTTTCTACCGCCTGCAATGCCAGCGACCCTAACGTCACCTTCTTCCCGTGATATCTATTTCCTCAGCATCTCCCCAGTAGGCACGACTCCCGTACCCTACATCCACCCCGTCACGCACGCGGGTATCTACGCGCTCAGCGCGCTCTTCCCATTCTCGATCGCCGTCTTTGCCTTCTCCAGCTCCTCGGGCGTCGCGCCGTCCGCGCCGTTGACGGCGTCCTCGAGGCCGCTTACCGCCTTCTCGATCTTCTCGCGGAGGGGTGCGAAGACGGCCTCGGTCTCCTTGATCGCGCGTTCCTGTTTCCGGGGCGTCAGAATTCACTTCGTCCTAACTTGCTACCAGGGGATGACGTGTGCGGAACGTGTCCGGGTTTGAGGTGAGGCAGCGAAAACGCGTTTAGAGAGAGGGCGCGGGAGGAAAGACATACCCGCTGGTCAATCAGATACTCCTCGTTCTCCTCGGGCTCAACCCCGCCCGCGACCTTCTCCCGCAGCTCGGCCCTCAGCCTCTCCACCTTGGCCTTCTCGCCGTCCACCTCCTTGAGGTAGTACTCCTTCTCCTTGAGCAGGCGGTTGACGGCCTGCGTGGAGATGTGGAGCTTGGTGGGCTTGTTTGCGCCGTTGGTCGACGACATTTTTGTTCGAGAGTGTGGTGTCGTGGGGTCTCTGGGTCGTTTTGGTTCTGGGTTCGTGGGAGGGGCTAGATGTGTTGCTGTTCTTGGGTGGGAGCGAGCGTGATGGTTGAAGAGTCAAAGTGCTGCCTAGGGGTCCTGTTGCTGGGGTGAAGTGGGGATGGCGGGGTTCCGCGGGGCATCTTTGGAGGCGAGGGGATGACCAATGCAAGCGCCCCAAAGTCGCCGAGACGCCCCCAAACCAAGGGCCTCACATGCCAGATTTCCGACATCCACTGCAAAGGCTTCATATCCTGGGACTCTATATCTGATTTCACATTTCTGTCAATTACAACCTGCCTACAGGGCAGTCTAACTACTTAGCTACTAAAGAAGAAAGAGGGCAAAAAAACCCAACCCCTGAAAACCAAGGCTGTCCCACCCAAAAGTATACCCAAACGAGTATCAAAAGAAGATAATGAAAGAAAAAAACCATAAACCAATCCGTCAAGGCTTCAAACGAGCTGCCCCAAAAGGCCTTGGTATCATCCCCCCATTCGCCAAAACGCCGCCGGCCGTCGGTCCCCCATTCACCCCCATGGCACCGTTTTCCCTGTTCCCGAAATGCAACGGACCATAATTTACAAGATCCAAGTCCCCTCCGCTTTCCAAAGCTCAAGGAGCACCACGCGCCGCCTACGACTCAACGGCAATGGCGGGGGCCGCCGCAGGCGCAGCAGGGCCGCTCTGCACCTCCTCGTCCTGCGCAATCTCCCCGCCCGCCTCCCGCTCGGCCCACTCGCCCCAGAGGCCGCGCTTGCCGCGCACCTTGATGGGCGCGCCGAGCTCCTCTCCCTGGTCCACCTTGATCGCGTCCTTGGTGGCGAGGACGAGACACTCGAAGAACATCTTGGTGGCGTCCGCCTTGGTCGTCTGCTCCTCGGGGAGGAGCTCCTGGAAGACGACTGCGTTCTTCTTGCGCTTCTCCGCGCTTGTCGCGGCCTCGGAGCCGAAGATGTCTCGGAGGACGTGGACGGCGTGCTTCGTCCCGAGGGAGACGGGACCGCTGTCCGCGGGGTGCACAAGGGGCATGGTAGTCTCGTCCCAAGCCGGCATGGGAGAGCCTTCGCGCTCGTGCGTGGTCTCGTCTGCCGGGATTTCCAGAATGGTGCCGTCGGGGCCGATGGAGTGGTTGACGGCATTGTCGTCTCCGCCCAGGACAAACTCGTCCTCGTCCCCTACATCGATCCGGGGAGACTTCCACGCGCCATGGTCACTCTCCATATCGGCAATCCCGCTGTCCCTCTTGCGCTTAAGTTCGTTCGCCTGCTTGCTGCCGGTGAGAGAGAGCATGGGTCGCAGTTCGGGCGCCCAGGCGGAGCCGCGGCCGCCGAGAATGATGTTCGTGACGAAGCCACCGCTCTTGTGCATTTCTATAAGCGCCAGCGCGTAGGGGTCCTTGGGCAGGAATGATTGCGCCTTGAGGATGTTCTCCCTGTTGGCATGCTGCTCCTTGATGTAGGTGCTGGAAAGCATGGTCTGCTCGTCCGGTGTGATAACCTTCTGTCTCCTGGCCCTCTGGGCCGGGCGACGGACTATGGTGGTGTCATCCCCCGCCGCGGGCTCGTAGAGGTCTTCCTGCTGATGCCTCGTCACCTCCTCCTCGACCTCTCGCGCAAGATCCTCGTCAATGTCGGATAGAGGCGACTCCGAAATCCTGGCGCGGTTGATGTCTGTCGCACCGGGCATGGCAGACTGGTCGTTGAGGTTGAACTGCAGATCGTCGCCCATGTGAATGTCGCCTTCGTCGTCGGCAATCCGGACACCGTCCTCAAAGCCCAGGTTGAGAGAAGGCTCGCGGTCACCCTGGTCCTTGGCGTTACGGGCTGCGATGTCAAGCTCGCTGAAGATGTCATCCTCCGCCGGGGCGGCTGCCGCATCTCGACCAACCTCCATAGACATGTCATTGTCGACGCCTCGGGGCTGCTCGTCCAGGTCCCCGAAATCGATCTCCAACTCGAGATCGTCCATCAGAGCGTACGCACCAGCGTCGTCCTTGTTTGCTGACGACTGCAGGAACTGGCTGTTGTTGAAGTCTTCCTGCAGGTTGATGTCCCGAGTATTGACGCGACCCTTGCGACCCATCGGGGTCGAGCTTGCGTTATCCATCTGAGATAGCAGCCAGGCCGCATCTGGAGGGGGGAGGATATCCAGATTGTCGTATGGCGTGATCTGATCGGGCAGGAGGAGAGCTTCACGGTTGGACGCGTTCAAGTTGGTCGTCATGTCGTTGTTCCCGCTCGACCGGAAAGCCTATAGAGGGGATGTTAGTAAAGCTCGGCAGATAAGAAAAGCTGTGCGCAGCGTACCATCTTGATCTTCATCAATGCTTCGTTGCAGTCATCCAGTAGGTAACGCGCCTTGCGGCTGTAGATCCGCACGACACCGAGAAGAAGCTGACCGCTAAGTCGCAAGGCCATCGGCGCCTGACTAGGGGTGATGATGGCCTCGATACTCTCTCCCAGGTCAGACTGGAGGATGTGCGTCTTGGAGAGCTTGCGCTCGAGGTTGGCGGAGAGCCAGACCCGGGCGAGAGGCCCGGTCCGCTGAAGGAGTGTTTCCGAGTAGAACATGTTGACTGAGTGTGAACCGCGCGTCGAGGGACTAAACTGTGGCAGCAAGAGGCGATATAGCCACTGCTAAATACGTTATTCGATAACAATGGACGTTTCGCGGGTCCCAATAATGCTGGATACGTATGAGTTGCGGGGATGCGAAAGGTGGGCGCGAAGTGCGGCGTGCGAGTGGAGGTGTAAACAACGCCAGGCGGGAGTCGCGCCAACCAGGCGGCGGGCGAATCGCGTTAGCTGAGATCGGATTCGGCGGGTGGCAGCACGGGGCGCTTTAAGAATCGAGGTGGGCGGAAAAAGCCGCAGCTGAGCGCATCAACATCAACCCCGGTCGCGTCTCGAATTATCGCGATGGTGGTGGCGGCGAAGCGAAGTCCGTACGTTTGCGACGGAAGATCCAAAAACGAGTCGGACAATACTTGGGGGAACGGTGGAGGGATTCGGGAGGGGGGCTCGTGTTTTGCTATTCCTCTGCTCGAACCGTGTCGTCCACTCATCCGACGGGAATTAGTCGGTGGCTGGGAGCCGCCACAACGCCGTCGGGAGGTGGCACCCGTTACATAAGCAAAGCTATCGACAGCTTCCGCACGTGACTCCATACTCGTGTCGAGTATACTTTGTCGCACGGTAGATATTCGGACCAACCCCATTCCCAGGGACGCCACGACGCGGGCGCCGACCAGGGATGTCGGGATGTGAAGTCACAGGAACCTAGACAATACGGGCGTTGTGCTGTTGCGACCACCGTCACAAACTACGTGCTGATGTTTCGACGCCGCGGGGGCGCAAGAGTAATAAACGTGGAATAAATCAGATTTTAGTGCATCCTTCACACCAATTTGCTTCGGAGGCTCAGCGGCAGAATAAGGGGGGGGGGGGGGCGTTATAGGGCGCAAAGTACCCCGTAGTATTGGAACGGACGTGCATCTGACTGCTGCCGCGTTCCGGAGTAATCCTTGGCCTTTATTACCTTGCAGAGCCATCGCGGAATAACGTGTCCTCCATCATTGGACGGATCCGCATCCCAAAGAATGCTTCCCGATTCCAACAACCCCCTCGAGTATCCTTTTCCCACCTTTCTTCACGAACCGAAGCTTGCTTTCACCAGGGAGCTTCAAGCCACCGAAAACCCGCTACTTCTGGCATGCCAACGACGGGCCTAGTCTCGCCGCCAATAGCTACTTACTGCTAGCTGCGCTTCCACGTCGAGCAACTCTGGGATCAAGCCGAACCCTATTCCGTCTCCGAGAGAGATCGCATCCGGCTTCTTCGTCTCCATCGGAACAAACCCGACTACCCCATCGATCGAGGATTGAGAACCCGATAAAAAGTGATCGCACACAATAGCGCGCCTCCGCGCACGTTCTGATGACCGCGTCAAGCTGTTCGGTTTCCTAGCCACCTCCTCCGACACGTCGTCGACCGCGTCTTGACCATGCAGCTACCATGGCGCGGGCAGAACAGTGAAGGCCTCCTGCCCGTGGCGGAGTCGCCAGCCGTTCCAAGAGCCGACTACGAGCCGTCGGATAGGGAACTATGGAAATACGCCAGGCCACCCTCAAGGCAAGAGCGGACGACGCCATCACAGTCTAGGGTGAGTCGTGCGAGTCGCCAATGGAACTGCTTTCCCGGAACCCTCTAACGCTAACGTCTTTCAGAGCGTTGCTGATCAGTTCTCCTTCGTCACTCCCGAGGAAGTCGCCTATCGACTGGGCACTTCGTTGACGCATGGCCTTTCCGAAGTCGAGGCCCTCAAACGACTCAGCGACTATGGCCAGAACGAGATACCTCACGATCCCCCGGAGCCGATTTGGCTGCGGTTCCTTGGCCAGTTCAAGGAGCCCCTGATCCTATTACTACTCGCATCAGCCGCGGCGTCCATATTAGTAGGAAACATGGACGATGCGCTGAGTATTACTGTCGCCGTTACCATTGTTGTCGCCGTCGGGTTCGCCCAAGAGTATCGATCTGAGAAATCTATCGAAGCGTTGAACCACCTGGTCCCGAACCATGCACACCTTGTGCGCTCCTCCGCGAAACCGACCGCCACGAAGACGACATGGCCGCCAAAGACCGGCGACGGGCTGGAAGGGCTCAACTCCCCGGGCACTACGACCCCCGGTGAAGAGACTCTGGAAGCGGCATCGACGAAAGTCATGGCCTCCCAGTTGGTTCCCGGGGATCTGGTCCTGTTCACGACGGGCGATCGCGTCCCCGCCGACATTCGCGTGACCAAGGCCGTGGACCTGAGCATCGATGCGTCGAACCTCACTGGCGAGAACGAACCCGAACGAGTCGTCGCCGATACGCGCTCACAGGGACCTCTCCTCCCAGCTCAAGTCAATGGCCACCTCTCTCCGAGCCCGTCCCCGGGCTACGCGAGGCCACCGACCCCCAGAAGAGACGATGGCATCCACAATATCGCGTACATGGGTACCCTGATCAAATCCGGCCACGGCCAGGGCATCGTCTTTTCCACTGGCGGAAATACGCATTTTGGTACGATTGCGACGAGTGTGTCTGGAACGGAAAGCCCGCGGTCTCCTCTTCAGATGTCGATGGACGAGCTCGGATCGCAGCTTAGCAAGCTCTCTTTTGTCATAATTGGGCTGATATCCCTTGTGGGCTGGTTACAAGGCAAGCGCCTCTTGGACATTTTCACCATATCCATTTCCCTTGCCGTTGCCGCCATTCCGGAGGGCTTACCCATCATTGTCACCGTCACCCTCGCTCTGGGCGTGCATAGGATGGCGAGGCATAACGCCATCGTCCGGCGGATGCCAAAGGTTGAGACCCTGGGCTCTGTCAACGTCGTGTGTACCGACAAAACGGGTAAGGCTTATTATTTGTGCCTCCCGACTGACTCCGAATCATGGACTAACGGTCCGCAGGAACCTTGACAACCAACCACATGACGACGGCCAAGATGTGGTACTTTGGGGCTAACAACGCGTTTGATGTGGACTCGGATGATGAGGCGACGGAGAAGCGGCCTGACCCGGCGGCGCTACGAATACTTCGCATCGGAAACATCGCAAACAACGCGCGCCTCGCTCGCCAGTTCCAAGACGAGAACGCACCGACTTCTAGGACAAGGGCGGTGCTCTCGTCTACGCAAAGTCGGTATGGCCTGGCCTGGACTCGCTGGGTAGGGTCACCGACCGATGTGGCCATGCTCGATTGCCTGGACAGGTTCAAGGAGCATGATGTCCGGGAGTCGATCGGGCCTCGAGTCGCCGATACGCCCTTCAGCTCGGAGCGCAAATGGATGGGTGTCACGATAGCGGACAAGGGTGACCGGGAGTTCGCTTACATGAAGGGTGCCATCGACAGGATCCTCGACGCCTGCGACACGTATGTCACTGGAGAAGGCCGTGAGATTGTCCTCGACGCAGAGCGGAAGCAGGAGGCGCTTCGGGCGGCCGATGAGATGGCATCGCGGGGTCTCCGTGTGCTTGCGTTCGCTAACGGCTATGTTTCGAGGCCTTCGAAGGGGCGGACAGCACTTAGCGCAGGGACAAGAAGCACGTCACCTGGCAGTGATGGGAATGGGTCGCTTCCTGACCACTCGGAAGACATATACAAGGGCCTTACCTTTGCGGGTCTTGTTGGCATGCGCGATCCGCCTCGACCCGGTGTCGGCCGTTCAATCAGGAGACTGATGCGTGGAGGCGTGAAGGTGATTATGATCACGGGCGACGCCGAGGCCACGGCTGTCGCTATTGGCAAGCAGCTCGGGATGAACATTGTAGCCCCTCATGAGTTCGGCGGCCCCGGTCAAACGGCAATCAGGCCCGTCCTCACAGGGGAGGAGGTCGATGACATGTCCGAGGACGAGCTGGCAGAGGCGATGCGCAGCACGACGATCTTTGCCCGCACGAATCCCGACCACAAGCTGAAGATCATTCGAGCGCTGCAGTCCAGGGGCGATATCGTTGCCATGACTGGAGACGGTGTGAATGATGCTCCTGCGCTGAAGAAGGCCGACATTGGCATATCGATGGGCGTAAACGGCACCGACGTTGCCAAGGAGGCGGCTGACATGATTCTCACGGACGATGACTTCTCGACCATCTTACACGCCATTGAGGAGGGCAAGGGCATCTTCAACAACATCCAGAATTTCCTGACGTTCCAGCTTAGCACGAGCGCGGCGAGTCTGTCGCTCGTACTCGTCTGCACGTGTCTCGGCTTCAAGACGCCGTTGAACGCGATGCAGATTCTCTGGATAAGTAAGTAACTACCTTAATTGGCAGGACTGTCTCAAGGGTACTAACAGCGAACCTCAGACATCATCATGGATGGCCCACCGGCGCAGTCTCTTGGCGTGGAAGCCGTTGATAAAGACGTCATGAACAAGCCACCCCGGCGGCGCGGCGACCCCGTGCTAACCAAGGCGCTCATTCGACGCGTCCTCACGTCGGCGTCGCTCATCATGGTAGGCACCATGATGGTGTACAGCAGGCTACTCGCAGACGGCGAGGTAACGCGCCGAGACACCACCATGACCTTCACCTGCTTCGTCCTCTTCGACATGTTCAACGCCCTCAGCTGCCGGTCCGAGTCAAAGTCGATACTGCAGGGAGAGATCGGGCTGTTCTCGAACTCGCTCTTCAACTGGGCGGTGTCGCTCAGCCTCGCGGGACAGCTTCTGGTGATCTACTTCCCCTGGCTGCAGGAGGTGTTCCAGACGGAGCCACTGGGCTTCTACGACCTCGTCGGGCTGGTAATTCTCTGCAGCTCGGTGTTCTGGGTGGACGAGGCGAGGAAGTGGTGGATGTACGGGCGGATGAAGAGGCTGGGGGGTTACAGCCAGGCAGTGTAAAGACTTAGACAGTAGGAAATACATAATAGGGATATCACATAAACGGCTGACGGTGAAGGACGGAGTGTGGCTTCCTTGAACACGGCGCATTCTGCGGCTCTGGGTCTGCTGGCGAGTCTTAAGTCTCTGTCTTCGCTGATGCGGGAGCACGGCGAGCATTGAACGTGCATAGAATAGATGTATGAATTGTATCGTGTATCAACGCATATCTTTAAAAAGCTAGATTGTTTCGTGGCCGTTAACCCTGGAAGACACTGACTGCTTGGTGTTGGTGTTAGGCGTTGAAGCTGTGAATTTGGGCGACAGCGGGTGAGGTCTGCGTATTTCCAGGGGAGCACAGTAACACGGTGTAAAACCGTGGCATTCCGCTCGCTGTCCACCAGCCAAGCTTCCCTACCTCGAATTCCAACCACAACCTCACCTCGAACAACTTTCACTCCAGTGAAACGCGCCAATTCCGAGCCGTCCCCAACCAGAACCCGAACAGACGGTCTCCACAGCACGAGGACAACGCCCACAGGTCCGCGATGCGCCCGCCGGCACGGCGCCCGACATGCCCCCCTTCACGAGCAGCACCGCCCCGCCTAACCACGCGCCCACGACGCCCGCCCACGACCCCAATGCCAATCCCGACCTAAAGCCCAGCCCCGCGAATACCCAGACGCAAAAGCCCGGGATTCGCGATGCCACGACACCCGCCGAGGTCCGCGCCGCGCTGGCCGCCCTCCACGAGCGCGAGTCCTCCGTCACAGACCGCCTCGACGCGCTGCTCTCGTCGCAGGTGGACCTGAACCGCGAGCTCTCCCGCCTCGACGTTCTGCGCGCGGGGCTAGGCTCGCAGGTGATCGCCACGCGGACGGTCGGGCGGGAGATGCTGGCCGGCGCCTCGGAGACGGCGGGGCGCCTGAGCGACAGGGTCAAGGAGCTGGACCTCGAGAAGGGGCGCGTGGAGGACACGCTGGGGGTGGTGGAGCAGGTGGCGGAGCTGAAGGCGTGTGTGAACGGCGTGGTGGGGTCCATGGGGGCGCCGCAGGACTGGGAGGCGGCGGCCGGGTACGTCGCGCGGGCGTCGAGGGTGCCCGCGGACATTGTGGGCGGGCGCTTCGCGGCCGAGATTGTCCCCAGCGTCGAGGTTCCCGATCCGCCTGCCGTGACGCTCGAGAACGCAAAGGAGAGCCTGTGCAGCCTGTTCCTGCGGGAGTTTGAGAGGGCCGCCGGCGAGGGGGACGGCGCGAAAGTCTCAAGGTTCTTTAAACTGTTCCCGCTTATTGGGCGTGGGGACGTCGGGCTGGATGTGTACGGGCGGTATGTCTGCCAGGGCGTGGCGGGCACGGCGAGGACGACGCTGAAGAACGCGCCGCCCGGAAAGAAGGAGGGGTACTTTTACGCTAACGCCCTCACGAAGTTGTTTGAGCATATTGCGCAGATCGTGGAGGGGCATGGTGGCCTCGTGGAGATGCACTATGGGGAGGGCAAGATGATCAAGGTCATTGAGAGGCTGCAGGCCGAGGCGGACGTCCAGGGCGGTATTATACTCGACTCGTGGAGTGACGAGAGGAGCGTTGAGCGGCGGATGACGGACGTCAAGAGTTATCCCTTTTCGTTCCTCGTCCAGAGCTTCCTCCCCCAGCAGAGGGGCGTGTCGCGGGTTAATTCGCCCGCGACTGGGGGCACCTCGAGCAATGCTCGGCAGAGCGAGGACGAGGGCGTGGATATGAAGGAGGTGGAGGGCATCCTGAGTGAGATTGCCATCATGCTTGGGCGGTGGTCTCTATATACGCGGTTCATCGCTGGGAAATGCAAGGTACGGATATCACTCGGTAACCACTATATTCGTTGTACTAACCTGTCCAAAGCGACCAGACGAGGAGGAGCGGGAAACGCTCTTATTACCAGAAGTCGTCACCAAATCGAACCTTTCTCGAAAGGTGTCTACGACCCTAGCGACCCCGTACAACGTCATGACTACCTTCTTCTTCCGCCGCTCCGTCGAAAAGGCCTTCCAGCTTGACGAGTATCCCAGCGGGCTATCTCTCAACCTGAACAAGCAGATATCCGCCAGCGCGCCATTCATCATCCTCGCGGTGGACGACGTCGTCTTCATCGTCAACGAGGTAATACAGAAGTCCCTCTCCACATCCCAGAGGGACGTCATCTCGTCCGTCACCCCTACGATCGGGCGCGTTCTGGGCTCGGACTTTGTCGGCATGATCCAGCGCAAGATGAGGGACGAGTCGTACCCGAAGCCCCTAGTTCAGGGCGGGTTCCCGCCAGAGGACAAGATCATCTGCTTCATCGTCCTCATAAACAGTCTCGACATGGCGAACGAGTACCTCGGGCGCATCATTCAGACGAACCTCGGCGTCTCGCCCGAGCAACCCAGCAACATCCCCAGCAGCTCCCTAATACGCGACGCCTTCCCCAACGACCGCGACGCCACGCTCGTGGCCACATCCCTCTCCAACCTCCTCACCTCCTTCGTAGCTAAGACGACGGAACTCCTAAACGAGGGCCTGCGCGTCCTCTTCCAAAATGTCGTGCGCCTGCGCCTACGACCCGTCCTCTCCGACACTTTCCGCGACGTGGACTACTCCCTGACTGAGGAGGACTTCGCCGACGCGGCACAGCAGCTCGACGAGGACGAGTCGGCGCTGCACGACCTCGTGGCGCGGCGCTTCGAACACGGCTGGGACCTCCTCATGCGCCCCATCCAGCGGCTGATGACGCCCAAGACGTACGGGGCGCTGCTGGACCTGACGGCCAAGGATCTAGCGCGGGGGCTGGAGAAGAGGGTGTGGGCGCAGGCGGGGAGGGCGAGCGCTTTCGGGGCGATGAGGATGGAGAGGGACTTTTCGGGGGTGGTGGGGGCTGTTAGTAAGGGGAACTACGCGACGAGGGAGGTGTTTGGCAAGGTCTTGCAGGTGCTGATGGTGGCGAATATGGAAGAGGAAGAGTGGGAGGAGGTTAGTGGGGCGCCGGAGGATGAGGAGGGGATATTGTGGGTTTTGACGGAGGAGGAGAGGGTCAAAGCGAGGAGCTTGGTGGGGGGGTGGTGATGCACGAGACGGAGGGCATATAACAGGCGAAAATATAAACGCCTACAAAGCGATTATAGACAATGGTCATGGGAGCAGGGTATCTTTCTGGATCAAGTCGTGACCGTATTGTACACTCTATATGCTACATGATGCCAATATCCTACATAATCAAACACAAGGCCGTCACCTCTCACGATGCACCCAGCCCCCAACGCCTAATATCCCCCCATCCGCGCCCTCGGGATCAACCCCCCACTTCCGCAGCACCCTCACGTCCAACCCAGACTCGTACCCCGCGCGATACATCTCCCACCCCGTCCACGCAATCATGGCCGCATTATCCGTACAAAGCGCAACAGGCGGCGCCACGATCTGCATCTCCCCGTGCCCCCGGGCGTCGAGCATCGACCGCAGCACCTTCATCAGGAAGCGGTTGCACGCCACGCCCCCCGAGACCACGAGCGTCTCAGCGCGCACGTCGTCAAGGTCCTTTAGCGCGATGAGGACCCGGCCGGCTAGGTGCTCGAAGGCGAGGCGCATGATGTCCACGGCGAGGTCCCGCCGTTGGGGGACCGAGAGGTCCGGGTATGCGGCGACGACGCGCTGCACACTGCTTTCCAGCGCGGAGAACTCGTAGCCGAGGCGCCGCGTGTCCGCGAGGGGCGGGTGCAACGTCCAGCCGTGCGGCGACACCAGCGGCGCGATCTCGTTTTCGCGCTTAGCCGGCGCTGTATACGCCTCCATCCCACTGCCATCAGGGAACGCAAAGGCCTCGAGCGCGCGGCCGTACATTACGTCTGGGCAGGAGGCCAGGACGTCGGGCGGGAGGATGAGGCGCGCGCACTTGTCCAGCGCGTCGCCGATAGCGATGTTGGCTGAATTGGCGAGGATGCGGTGGTCGGTTAGGGAGCGGGAGTGTACGAGCTGGGTGTGCCCCCCCGAGACGAGGAGCGTGAGGAAGGGGAACGAGGGCGCGACGCCGGTGGGGTTGCCGTCCTCCGGTGCGTCGAGCGCGTGGACGAGGCGCGGAGTGAGGGCGTGCGCCTGCATGTGGTTCACGCCTACGAAGGGGACGCCCCAGGCTACCGCCAGCCCTTTACCGAGCGCCAGCCCCTCGGCTAGGTTCGCCGACATCCCCGGGCCCCTTGTCACCGCGACTAGATCCGGCTTCCCCGAGCAGGAAGACAGCGCCTCGGAGACGAGGCGCGCGAGGGAGGACGCATGTCCTTCGAGGGCCTTGGGCGGGAAGACACCCCGGAAGGAGCGGTTGTCGGACGTGGCCTTTGCGTTGACGGGGAGGGCGGCGCGCGGGGAGGAGGGCGAGGTCGTGAGGAGGGCGACGCAGGTGTCGTCGCAGGAGGTCTCGATGCCGAGGGTCGTGAAGGCGCGGGGGGCCCGGATGGGGATTCGTGAGAGGGAGGGTCGCGGGCCCGGAGGGCGGGGCCCGCGCGGGATCCATGGCAGGCGCATCGGGCTTTGATTTGGGGGGTTTGAGGGTCTGGATGAGGTCGGTGGTTCGGAGGAGAGAGCGCCGGTGGCCGGCGGGCCGGCGGCTGACAGCTGCCGGCTGTCCCACCTGCCATCACTCTGACCAACATCTCACCTTGGACCCACCATCGTCCTCGAAGGTCGTTCCGCGCTAGAACCCGCTGCTAGCGCGGGTGGCTTTATAGGCTTTGCCAGTAACTTTGCGTCCTCAGTACCTAGCCATCTCTCAATTTGGCAAACAAAATTTTAGGTTGGGAGGAACGGCCCGACTGGCCCAAGCCGCCATAGCGCAAAGAAAATATCAGACATACCTTTCTTCAAATCCGTTCTTCATCCAGCCTCACAACAGACACCAACTCAGCAAATATGTCTGACGAGTTGAGACCACAGAAGAAGAGGAAGCTCCAGGGCCAGGAGCTTCCTTCCGGGCAGGCGCCGCAGACGACCGGACCTCACCGGCCCCATAAGCCCGGCGGCTTCGCGGCGCTGAAGAAGACGGCTCCGAAGCAGGCACCGCCGACAAGCGCGCCTCGTCTGCCCAAGCAGCCTGGCGACTCCGCGGCACCCAAGAAGGAAAGGACCCTGGAGAAGGATGGCGGCGCGAGCAAGCGCAACTGGGAACGGAAATTCGTCGATGACCCGAAGCTCCTGAAGGCGCGCAAGGAGCTACCGATCTGGGCCTACAGATCCCGGATCCAAGACTCACTGCGCAAGAGCGACACGCTCATCGTGGTCGGAGAGACTGGATCGGGAAAGAGTACCCAGATCCCTCAGTTCCTCCACAGCGAACCGTGGTGCCGGGAGCAGGTGCGGCCCGTCCGGGTTGAGGAGGAAGGTGCGAAGCGGGAGGTGCAGATCGGGGGAATGATTGCGGTTACGCAGCCTCGACGAGTCGCGGCGACGACGCTCGCCCACCGTGTCGCGCAGGAGGCTGGCTGTCCCATGAAGAAGTCGGCGCATGGGCTGGTTGGGTACTCGGTCCGCTTCGACCGCTACATTCCCAAGGGCGCAAAGGTCAAGTTCCTGACGGAGGGTATGCTGCTCCAAGAGCTGCTGAGAGATCCCCATCTCCGGCAATACAGCGCCGTAATTGTCGATGAGATCCACGAGAGGAGTATCGACGTTGATCTTGTCTCTGGGTTCCTGAAGCAGATCCAGTCGGGCGACCTCGCAGGCCGGGGCGGAATTCCCTTGAAGGTGGTAGTCATGAGTGCTACGGCGGATGTTGATCGGATCCACGGTTTCTTCTCTCAGCCCATCGAGTCACTGGTTTCCCAGCCACCGACCGATGCGCCCGTGACAGAGGAGGGGAAATCTGTTGAGGTCATGCACATCGAAGGCCGGCAATTCCCCGTCAAGATTACTCACTCGCGGAATCCAGTTCCCCAGCTACAGGATGGCATCGTTGAAGCCGTGCTCAAGCTTCATCAGGAGGAGCCGCTACCCGGAGGCATTCTCGCCTTCATGGCGGGACAAGACGACATCGACTCCATACAGGCCATCCTAAGGGCGCAGGCCGCCACCCTCCCGTCGAACGTCCCGAAGATCAAGGTCTTCCCCCTCTACGGCCAACTCTCCATGGAGGCACAGCACGCCGCGTTCCAGCCCATCAAGGAGCCGTTCACTCGGAAGATTATTCTCGCCACGAATATTGCCGAAACCTCAGTCACTGTTCCCGGTATTCGGTACGTTGTGGATAACGGCAAGGCCAAGATCAAGGAATTTCGGCCCCTCCTGGGGATGGAGACGCTTCTACCGAAACCCATCTCGCAGTCGTCTGCCATCCAGAGAACCGGACGAGCGGGTCGAGAAGGTCCCGGAAAGTGTGTTCGCTTGTATACCGAGGACGGCTTCGCGTCGCTGGCAGAGAGGGATACGCCAGAGATTCTGCGGAACGAAGTCCTCGGGGCCATGTTAACCATGGCGGCTTGGGGCATCAAGGACATCAACACATTCCCGCTTATGGAACGCCCGGATTCCCGTGCCATCGGCAATGCCCAAGAGCATCTCATTGAGATCGGGGCAATCAACACCCATGGCGAGATAACCGAAGCTGGTCGGAAACTGGCAAAGTTCCCCATCTCGCCGTCGCTCGGAGCCGTTCTTCTGGCTGCGGCTGAGCCCCAGTTCGACTGCGTACTGGAAGTCATCGACATCATCGCGTGCATCACGTCCGGCGACGACATCTTCCAGCGGGTGCCCACCGACGACGAGCACGAGGACGTCCACGAGCTCCGGAAGCAGCTGACGCGGCGTGAGGGAGACCTCCTCACTTACCTCACCACAATGCAACAGTACACGGCGGAGCACGCGGACCGCGTGGCGTGGTGCAGGGCGCGGTGGGTCAGCTCGGGCAACATGAAGACGGCGCTCAGCATCCGGAGGCAGCTCCGCGGGCTCGCGCACAGGGAGAAGCTCATCTCGGAGTTCCCGCCGCCGGACCCACAGCCCTACGAGCCCATGGCGCCCGAGAGGGCCGAGGCGCTCCTCCGGTGCTTCCTCCGCGGATTCCTCGCCAAGACGGCGCTGCTGCTGCCCAACATGAGCTACGAGACGCCCAAGAGGAGCCTCGTGTCGATTCACCCGGCCAGCGTGCTGCACGGAGTGAAGAGGGAAGCCATCATGTTCCTCGACCACGTCTACACGCAGAAGAGCTACGCCAAGAGGGTGAGCGCCATCCAGGCCGTCTGGATCCAGGATGAGCTGATGAGGTTGGAGGAGCTGGAGAACGGGGGAGCGTAGATGGGGCCTTTGTCTGGGGATTTAGCTTAGGCATGGCGTTTCTATCAGGAGACCTTTTAATAAACCCGAGAGTTAATTTTGCAAACACGTCAACTGCCGTCTTGCGCATGTGCTGTAGCTGGTCTTCCCAATGGCGCGGCCCGGGATCTCTACAGTGCGTTAACTTACCGGACACTGTATACGGAATACGGCAACCGAAGAGAGCTCTCACAAGCTCTATTTTAGCAGCTTGAGCTTTCCTCAAACTGCCTTTACGATGAGAGCGACGTCCCTATCAAAGCGCCCAGATCATAACCCATAACTGTTCTGCGCACCTTTTATATTATCCACAATACAGACCACAGGATCCTCTCACACCGGCCTCACCAAAAATGCATCCCACGCGCGCCACCCGCCTCGCCTCGACGGCCCTCAGGCTCAGCACCGGCCCGACCCCGATCACGGGCACAAACCCGCTCAAGCCGGCCCTCAGGGCCATCCTCCCGCCCCTGGCGCTCTACCGCCGCGTCCTGCGAGCCCACAGGCGGCACCTCCCGTCGGAGCTGCGCGTGCTCGGGGACGGCTACGTCAAGAATGAGTTCCGGGCTCATCGGGAGGTGGAGAACCCGGCGCAGGTGGTGAGTTCTTCCCCGGCTGTCATCGTTGGAAAGGGGATTTTGGAGGGGACATGAGAAGGTGGGCGTGTGGCTGACGTGGGATTCGCAGATTACGTTCTTGACGGAGTGGCAGCTTTATGCGCAAAAGGTCGAGGGGGATGCGTGGAAGGGGCAGAAGCTTGATGCGGGAGTGATGGAGAAGATGACCGGTGAGTTTAGGGTCCCTACGTTTCTCCCTGGAGCTTTACGCCTTGGTTGTGGTTTGAGGGAGCTTGCGGTACTGATGGTGTGGTACGTGCAGAGGAGCAGATTATACAGCTCCACGAGCTGCTGCAGGCGATACGGAACCCTGAGGAGGGCGGCGAGGAGGGGGGGTCTGCTTGAGACCTTGGGGCCGGGTGAAGGACGTCGGGGAGGCTGTACAGTACTGGCTTGTGAAGGGGATCATAAACTTGGCCGCACCATCACTACATGTATTTCTATCTTGGGTCGCTCCCATGAAGAACAATGCTGTCATTATATCATTACACTGCATACTCCGTTGGACGCACCGCTATACCCAGGCTCCTAGCCAACGAAACAGATCTCACCTCCATCACAGGACGCTTATACCTGCATAGGCACGAACGGATACCCAGCCAACCTCCTCGCGTCCTCTAGCATTTTAATATCCTCGCGAGAATGCCCCAACCCCTCCAGGTACCCGCTCCCACGTTTCCTCTCCAAGAGCAGCGACATCGCACCGTCAACCCCCACGACCGCAACGTGCTTTTCCCCCAGAACCTCTTCCCGCCCACGCGCACACTCTTTCAGCAGCGCCCTCGCCTCGCCGAACCGCCCCGCCTCGCCGACGACAAGCCCCAGCCGGTAAACCATGAGCAGCGTATACAAGTTCACCTCGCCCAGCGCCTCGCGCGCCGTCTCGAGGGTGTTTCTTTGCAGTTCCTCCGCCTCGGCCAGGCGGTCTTCACCGAATGAGATCACCCACGCGAGTTCCGACTTTACCACCAGCGCATCGACGTTGCGGGGCCCGAGGTCCCGCTCGAACTTCTCCGCCACGCCGACGAGGTCCCGCTCCGCCTCCTCGAGCTTACCGCGCCGCGCCCGGATGCTCGCCAGTTCCGCGACGGCCCTCAGCGTCTTGTGGTGCTCCGGGCCCCGCACACGGCGGCCCACCATCGAGTCGAGGACCGCCGCCGCGAGCTCCTCGGCCTCCTCGTACCGGCCGAAGTACTGGTACACGAGGCACAGTCTGGGTCGGGGCGCCGGTAGCTTGAGCCCGTGCTGCTCCGCCGCGCCCACGGCCGCTTCCGCGAGGCCCTTGGCGCAGGCGAGGTCGCCCTGTACCAGCGAGGCCATGGCGAGCTCGCACAAGGCGTTGACGACGTGTTTCGCTGCCCGTCTGGCGTCGTGGCAATCCCTCGCCCTCTTGAGGACCTCGTTGAAGGTATTCTCGGCGTCACCTATCTTGCCCACGGCCATGTACGCTCTCCCCAGGTTCATCATGTTGGCGAGAGTCCTGGCGTCGTTTGGGTCGAATTCGTAGGATAGGTCTCTTATTGTCTGTTGCATCAGCGGTATCGCTTCGTCCCAGAGACGTAACCTCTTGAGAACCATCGTATACTTGAAATTGATCTCCATTTCTGCTAGAGATGTAACTGCGTCATCATCCTTGCGTTGAAACCTGTTGTTCGCTTGCATGTGCGGTAGTAGACGCGGGTAGAACCGCTCGGAATCGACGTCGGTCATATCCGGGTGGTAGGCATGGAAGAGAACGGTACGGGCGATCCGGAGGTTGAATTCGTAGCTAGCTGGGTCCATCCGGTCCCTTATCCAGGCGTGCACCAGTGGGTGAATCTTGTAGATCGCCTCGTCGCGCGACAAGGGCCACAGAAAAGAGAAGCGGACGAGTAGATTAATCCCGTCGCGCATGTATTCGATGTCCAGCTCGCGCGTCCCCGGGCATATCCCCAGCACAATGTTCTCAATTGGCTCCCCTGATTCGGTAGATCCGCTTCCCTCGCTTTCGCTTTCGCTTGGCTGGACACTCTCATCGTCAGTCAGGTCCGCCGGGATCTCCCAGACGTCGTCCCACCGGTCCTCCATCTTGAGATTCAGAAACGCCCGGGCTATAATCTCGAGGGGGATGTCCTGGTGGTGGTAGAAACAGAAGGCATTTAGAAATTGCAACGCACTCTTAAAGGCGACGGCTCTCTCAGAGTCCTCGTCCGCGCCGGCAGCGTGGACCCGGAGGCGCTTCAGGGTAAGGTCAAAGGTGGAGTATACGGTGAGCTGTTCCTCGGTCATTTCTGCACGTTTGGGGTCCCGGAGGACATCCTTCTTGTTTTGGCGAAGAACGGCGGCGTATTTCTCGAGGGTGCACGAGTTTGCTCTAATAAACGCACCCGCGTGATCGAGGGCAAGTGGAAGGCACCCAAGCTCCTCGACAAGAGGCGCTGCCCGGGTCCTGAGATTTTCGGAGCCTTCATCCAGGTCGGCGGCTCGCAAGAGTAGAGTAGTGGAGCTAGACAGATCCATCTCGGGGACATTATAGATACAGTCCTTGGGCGGCCGGGGCAGGCGGTCGTACTGCGTGCTCGTGAACAAGATGTTTCCTTTGCCGTTGCCGGGAAGCCAGCGTGAGAGGTCGCCCTCGTCGTAGCCGTCAACGACAAGAAGCCACTCTTTCTTCGTAGCTTCAAGCCAGTTGATCACAGCAGGCACTACGTCAGTTCCTGTCGGTGGATGCTTGAGCACTTCAGATGCAATTCTTTGGTAGCTGGTGAAAGGTGTGGTGGCATCGATCCAAAAGACCCTGTCGAATCTTCACGCTATGTTAGTCCTTGACTCTCCGCGCTTGGGGGATCGGAACTTACCTGTCTCGGTGTAGATCTACAAACTGCAGCGCAATCTGCGTTTTTCCGACACCGCCAACTCCCCATAGCCAAAAGTCCCTTCTAGGGTGTGAGCCGGGCCGGCGGCGGCAAAACTGGTCGTCCAGAAAGTCCAATATGCCTTCACGTCCGGTGAACATGGGGCTCGTCGTCTTGCGGTGCCGGAGCTTGTGGGTCATCTGCGCCATCGACGTCTCAATAGAATTGGCGTAGCCTAGCAGTTTAGTTTCTGGTTCTGAACCCCGGGGTTCTCGATCGAGACTCACAGGCAGCGTGCAACGTGAGGTCGGTGGCCGTTTTATTGGTCAAGACATCGACGAGCTCGTCCAGCTTATCGGAAACCGACTTTTGCGCCAGATACTCCTCCGTAGCCTCTCGGAGAGCCCTCATCCTCTTGTACTCGTGAATTCTTATTCTCTCCTGCCCCTCGACGTACGGAACGGTGAAGCGAAAATAGCTGTCCAGGTGTCCCTTTAACCGATCTTCAATAGTCTGGTGAACACCCTCCGGATCGGTGAGCATATCGGCCACCATCTTTAGCAGCTCAAAAACGCTGTAGCTCTTTCCAAGCATGCCCCCGCCCTTCTCCTTCAGAGGAGACGGCCTGAGGCCGGTTCCAAGACTCACCAGGCACCCCAGGGTCCTGTGGGGCCCAAAGTGCGACTCGGCCTCCTCCAGGAGCAGCTTCGTCGGATTATTCCACTTCACGGCACCGTCGATAAAGAAGTTGTTCTTATCCCCGAGCTTGAGCTGGGCCGGGGCGAAGTAGCGCGGCGCCGCGGTCGTTGCCCTCGCCGCCTCCCATATCTCGCAGTCGGGGGTCTCACCTTTCCCCTTGTAGGACCGAAATAGGACAGGGGTGTTGTCGTCGCCGGCCTCGCCACCTTTCCGGAGGGACACGACGAAGGACAGCCCTTTCTTAATACGGTTGTTGTTTGAGATCATCCGGGTATCCTTTTCGTCGACGTGGCGTGCGGCGAGGGAGCTAACACTTCGCTCAAGTGCCGTCTTCCTAAAGCTCATGTCCGGGCGCCTATTCTTGAAACTGAATATTTGCTTGGCAATGGTCTCGTACTGGTCGATTACTTCCCGTGTCGACATGCGCAGTCGTCCGAGCATGATGGCAATAAGTCTTCGAGTACGGTCAGCTGGCGCCATCTTGGCCGGACGGGAAGGGTGCATACCCTCCAGTACTCGTCCCTGCAATAAGGTGGAAGTAGTCGCAGGGCCTCGGCAAATCTACGAGTCCGAGTTTCTTCTGGATCCTCAACATGATCTGGTGAAGTATCACGGCCTCTGAGATGCCCCGAACACCACCTCCATCTAGAACAACGTGTGAGCGAAGGACGCGAGCCGGGCAATCGAGTTAATTCCCTTCACCCACCGAGAGAGAGGAGGTAGACGGGCTCGTCCGGATCGCTGAGCAGGTCCTCGGAAGTCCCGTCGTGGACCGAAGGGGCCCGCGACTTCTTGAGCTTCGGTGGTGTAGGCATAATCGCATCTACGACGACCCTTAACGACAGACTGCCATCGTGGATAAGTCGACCTTGGGTTTTCACCGGGGCGCACCCATATTAAGTCTGCGGAGACCTGTTGGTCGGCCGTCCCTGGCGCGTGGGCCTGCTGCTTCGACATCGCGACGGGCAAATCAGAACGCGGCGTTGCAGCCAACCGCATATATGCGTTTCATCAAATGCACGCTGGATGGGCCGGTAGATTCTTGGTTGGGAAAGCCCGACAGCACTGGCCGGGCCGTGCTTTCACCCGCCAGACCAGAAGCGGAGGCTGGCGCAGGGTGAGAAGCAAATGGGCATGTTTAGAAATTGGGCTTCTTTCTGGCATCTTGGATGGAATTGGGTGCCATCTGGGAATCTGGTTAGGCGTCTAAGCCTGGGCGCTTACGCGGGCAACTGACGCGCGACTTGTCCCTGTCACGCGGCTAGTGAATCATCACATAATTGCCCAGACGCTCGTTCGATTCGAGCGTAGTAGGAGGGCCTATGGTGTGTGAGGTTGGAGAAGCGAGATTCTTAACGGCAGGAAAGAGGCTGTCCGAGGCAGTTCTTGAGATGCGGTGCGCGGTTGGACGTCATCCAGCGACACAGAAGCTGATCATGCTGCCAGTCGTTGACGACTCATATCAGTCCCGTCAGCTGTGTCGGACTGTTAGGCCTAAGCCCACCGGCCCAAATGGCCCAGTCGCATCCACCCACCCTCTAACCAACTCAAAAGATCGTCACTTCCTCAAATATGTGCGTAAAGGACTGCTCAGCCAGGTTTATTAAGCGACTATAGGATGAAAATACCGCTTAAATATAGGGTGGAGAGAGGAGGATAATTTACACAGAATCTATCCTCATCTGAAAACTGAAATGATGGCTGAAATCGAGTGCATTAAAAAATGGAATTCGCCTAATACCGATGCCGGAACATAACATCGCTCTATCGGATCTTGTCCAGCTCGTTCCTGTTTCTCCGAACTCCATCGTCGACGCGGTCGGTCTGAACGTAAAAGTTAGCATCGCTATCTCATCCGAAGTCCGGTCAGCAGAGAAAGTACTCACCTTCCCAGCGATCCTGTCAATCGTCTGGTTCTGCGTGTTCAGGGTATCCCTGGTCTGCAACGCGCCCAACTTGATCATGCCCACGCCCTTGCTAAGCTGCGTCAAGCCGTCGTCGATGTCGTTCTCCAGCTGCTCCTCCTCTGAGTCGTCCTCGTAGGCGTAAGGGTTCTCCTTGTTCGGCGCCCTGCGCTCGTAACTCGACTGCTGGAACTGGTACGACGTCAATTCCCTGTTCTGGTCATCGAACATCTGGCCCGCCGCGTATCGGTTCCTCCGAGTTTCCTCCCGCTCGCCCTTCTCAGCCCGATGCCGGTCCATGACCTCCTGGTCCCGCGCCTGGGCCCGCTTCTTCGCCGTGAAGGGATTGGAAACGTGCATGGCGAACATGCTCCTGTTCACCGACTGTAGCTCCTTTGCCTTGTCCAGGCCAGCAACGTTGTAGTTGTTCGCCATATCCATGTTCTTCTCAGCGTTGAAGAGACTCTCGCCTTGGTACGCGAGGCGACTGTTGGTTTCGTTCTGGACATCGACGATGCCGTGCATCGTCTGGAGCGAGCGCTGAATGGACGCGGCAGATTCTTGCTTGACCTGCTTCTTCTGTGCCAGCGTGTCCAGGTACTTCTCCTGCTCCTGTTCCTCCTCGGTAAGCTCCCGGTCCTCTCCGTAGCCGCTAGTTGACCCGGTGCCAGCTCCAGATGCACCGGCCTGCCCATATCCGGTCACGGGCTTCGTCGAAGGATCGTAGGCATTTCCGCGTTGAGGATCATATCGGTTCTGAGCCCCTCCGAACAGGTCACCGCGTTTCACCTCCGTGTTAACGGTGGAGGAACTGGACTTCCGAGCAAGGCTACCGGGCCCATTTCCAGCGCCGCCCGGGCCGTCACGAGGAGAGTCGGAGCGACTAGCCGGTCCTGAACCAAGGCCCCCGTATCCTCCAGCGCGGAAAGGTTGAGACGTTACAGGCGCGTTCTGGTTCTGCTTGAAGCTTTGATCGTTCTGGTATCGGTTCGCCCCGTATCCACCGCCAGACCCGAGCCTGTCGGACCCGTATCCGGGGCCAGCGCCGCCGTGGTTACCAGCCTGCTGTGCAGCAGCAGGAGGAGCGGGACCGCCGCCGTATCCGCCGGCCCGAGGTCCAGGGGGGGCTCCGCCCCGGGGACCGCTGGGGAGACCACCGGAGGGCGGCTGGCTGGTGTAAGAGGGTGCTTGGCTGGTGTACGAAGGCGCCTGGCTGGCGATGGAAGGTGCCCGGCTGGTGTACGAGGGTGCCTTGCTGCCGTAGGACGACACGGAGGACCGGCCGTTATCGTTCGCGTAGGGATCAGCGGCCGCCGCTGGTTGGGCGTAGGGGTTATCGGAGGGAGCGGGCGAGCTCTTCGAGCTTCGTGAGAAACCAAACTTCTTCATCGTGACGAAGTGAGGAGATCGGATGGTTGAGTCGGTCAGTCGTTGGGTGTTGGCCGAATCGTTTGGGTCAAGGACGAAAATGCAAGAAAAGCAAAGTCGCTGGTATTAAGAGCGGATAGCCAGGAGTGTTTCAAGATCTGAAATCCGCGATGAGGCGCAAAACGTCTGAAGGTCGGCAAGGATGGAGGGGTATCGAGCGGGCTGCTCCTGCGGTTCCTGCGTGGCGAAGGTCTCGGCAGCCGCGCAACCGGCGCAAATTGTCTCAAGAAGGGGCCCGTATAGAGGCTATGCAGGCAATCTATTGGAAGGAGATGCGCTGAAAGGTCAGGCTTGATGATGGCATGCGGAAATAGGGAGCGTGGGGATGGAAAGATGGGATGCTTGAAGAAGACGATGGCGGCTAGAGAGAGATTACAGGGCACACCGCTTTCTACTGGTCATCTTAGCTGGGGCGCAGATAAAGTACCATGAAGGTTTACTTGGAAGCCTAAGAGCCGTGGCTGAGCGGCGCAGCCTCCAGGCGCTTCCGCTAAGTAAGGTTTAGTGCGATCACAGCCACGAGACCGTATACGATGTTTGGTAGTGTGCTCTATTATGACTCTTCCATCTCTCTTTATCCACAATTCTGTCCTGAAAAAGGCCTGCAGTCTTCGTTTCGACGTCTCCGTCATCCCCTTTGTTCGGAAAATAGGTGGTACATAAAAGGTACCTCTTCACCTCATGGTGGGGGTTTCGGAGAGTGGGGTGGCGGCGCCCCACACTGGTGCCCAGGCGCCTGGAGGCCTAATTAGGGGCGAAACTTGCCCCATCTCTTGGACCCTGCCATATTCGTGCCGAGCTGAAGGCTTGGCTCAGGGTGAAATGGACATCTAGTGTAAGAGATCTGGTGGGTATGACGATGTTGATCTGGGAGCTTCTATCAGATGAAATGATACGCCGTAATACAAGGCGAAAGTGCAGAAAGTTATGACATCGTGTGTAACACTCGTGAGCCGCAGCGGGAGCTCCCGTGGCCCGAGATGGCGAGGCCATCTGGTGCGAGCTGGCAGTCATCCGATCGCAGATGCCCGCAGGCCGAGGCAGCCACGATGTGTCATCATCGCCTTCCGTCGCCTTCCTCAACCCAAGCATCACGCAGTCATCTCGCAAGGCCGCATGGTCTCGTCAACTTCATTTCTTCTCATACTTAGATCCTATTCCTACGGTGTACGCCGCCAGCATGTGTGTATTTTTTATTCTATAGTACTCTTCTTCCTCCTAGAGCACCTAGATCTCGCATCCGCGTCGGCCGCCCTATTGAGACACCTTTGCCTCATTCAACCGACGCCGCCCACCGTCACCGCTCTTACAACAAGAGCTGAGCAAAGATGATAACAAGGATAAAGGAACTCACCCGCCGGCACATCCAACATCTCGCCTATGCATATCGCACATGAGTGGCTCTCCGAGAGGCTTCGGAATACCCTAGACACTCACACCTGACCGGGCATCATCACCGGCCCAAACATCGCGCTTGTCGTGCCGCCCGTATTTGACAACGGCCACCGTCCTCATAATGGCCTCTCTGTTCTCCTTCGTTGAGCCCGCCCGGGTTGCCTCCCCCTGGAAATCGCCTGCAGAATCCGAGAAGCAAACCACACCCGAACCTGCAAGTAACAGTTCGGGCGGTCTTCCTCGGCCGGGGCTGCTCTCCGAATACGGGATCACCAGGCTGGGCGCGGAGCCGCAGGAAGGCCCTATTGAGTACAAACTACACCTCCTCCTACGACCGAGAAGGCTATACACCCACATCAGCACTGCGCCGCACATCTCGGGCTCTGTCCAGGCACGCCCTGCCCCGGGGTCGCTCAAGGACGCGGGCTCGCCGGCCCCACCACAATCGGCCTCCAACCAGAGTCGCCAGCAACGACTTTCGCATCTGACCACCCAGCTTCTATGGAGGCTCCAGCAGTCGTCCCCATACCATGCTACGAGTTCACGTCGGGATGTTCTCATCCCCAAGCTTCCCGAGGACATCGTGGATGCTAGCCAGCTTACGAAGCCCGACAAGCTCCCGGCTGGACTTGGGGAGTCGAAAGGCGCTTTGTACGAAATCGGGGTATCCGACGACGGGACCCTCGTGGGGCTGACCAAGGATGAGATGGACGAAAGTATCCTTGTCCTCAGAAACATGGCCACCAGCCTTGGTTGCGATGTAGAAATACTTCGCATGGTCGAGGTGGGATATTGCGAGTACGACAAAGATGCTTGGATGGTTGACGTGGGCTATTGCGGCAACGGTGTTTCCGAGGGCACGACTGACGAAGTACAAGCGGCCAACGGTTCGAAGAGCGCAGAACCACTGCACCAAAAGCTATGGGTCTGCGAGGCACTAGTTATTCCAGATCTCAGTGTGGGCTATGCGACGAACTCGTCAAGCCCAAGCCCGGGTCAGGGGCTGCAACCGTCGACCCTTAATAAGTCGACAACGGACCAGCTACGGGTGACCTTGACGGGACCGACTACCGTGGGGAAGTCCACTCTCCTCGGAACTCTCTCCACGGGCAGCCTTGATAATGGCGAGGGGAGCTGTCGTCTGGGTCTCCTGAAGCATCGTCACGAAGTCGCCTCGGGGGTCACTAGCTCCCTCGCGCAGGAGCTCATCGGTTACAAAGATGATGAGCTGTTCAATTTCGGCCGCGAGGATGTTGAGTCCTGGATGAACATTCACGATGGCGCAGAAAACGGCCGCCTGGTCTTTGTGTGTGATTCGGCCGGCGCGACCCGCTACCGGCGTACGATACTACGTGGGCTAGTGGGATGGGCGCCGCACTGGATTGTCCTGTGCATCTCTGCGGATGACAAGGAGTTCAGTAATGGCGGAAGTGGCGCAGATTCACCGGCGACGGAAGGCTCATTAAATGCCGCGGCTGCCCACTTGGACCTCTGTCTGAAGCTCGGAATCCCACTTGCCATCCTTCTCACAAAGTGTGACCTTTCGGGCATATCGACCATCAAGCCGATTCTCGCGAGAGTTATGGGCGCGATAAAGGCTGCAGGTCGGGAACCGCATCTCATTCGCACCGGTCAAGATAGCCGTACCAATTTGAGCCATGTACCTCCCGAGGACTTGGCGAAGGTGCAGGCTGAAGTTCGCAAGATGGAGCGGCCGGCGGAGCATGTCCCCATCGTCCTGACCAGCGCCGTACTGGGTCGCGGCATCAGCCTGGTCCACGCTCTCCTTGCGAGCCTCCCCATGCCACCTACGCCCACAGCCCAGGATCTCACGGGGCCGGTGCTCAACCCGGAACAGCCCGTCTCACTTTTCCACATCGAGGAGAAGTACAACCTGCCGGCACGACATGCTCCTGTAACAACGGCGTACGACCGGCAGGTGGACGAGGGCATGGTCATATCGGGTCACCTCCGCTTCGGGCACCTGCAGGTCGGGGGACGCGTGGTCGTCGGCCCCTTCCCGCCGAAGCAGGACGACGATGAGGAGCAGACGCCTGAAGACCGACCGTCGCCGGGAAGCTACTCCGCCTTTACAGGGGCGTATGACAGCTCGACGGAGCTCGCCAAGATGGCCGTTAGAAACGCCATCTCTGCGTCGAAGATCAAGGGGGAATGGCACAGCGCCACCGTAGTCAGCATACGCAACCTACGTCTGCCAGTCCACACCCTCGAGGCCGGACAGGTCGGGTCCGTGGGCATCCTGCTCGAAAAGCCGGAGAACATGCCGCGGATACGCAAGGGAATGGTCATCGCCGTGCCCTCGCAGCACATGATCAAGACGGGCGTCTCCCTCCAGGCCGCCAGCGGCCTGACCGCCATCTTCCCCGGGCCAAACTCGATCTCGCTGGCCGTCGGCAACGTGGTCTCGATATACGTGGCGAGCGTGCGGACGGCCGCCAAGGTGGTGCGGGTGGCGGAGGTGGGCTGGGCCGAGGACCCCGCGCAGGACGCGGACGAGGTCTTTAGGCTCGAGGACCAGGTTGAGGGAGGCGTGGTGGGCAACGGCGCGCGGCGGACGGGCGTCGAGGTGTCGCTGGACCTGCTCAACAGCCGCGAGTGGATAGAGCTCGGGTCGCAGATCCTGGTGCTGGATGGGAGCAGGGCGGGGCTGGATGCGCTGGTGGGCAAGGTCGTTGAGATTGCGGACTAGTGTTTGCCGGAGGGGGGTTCTCCTCTTTGTTGTGACGGTGGGAGTTGCGAGTAGATTGGGAGTACTTGTGGAGCGATTTCTGGGTTTATCGTGTTTTTCATCCTGGTTTAGTTCGTTACATGTTCGAGAATAGAGCGTATATGGTCTTCGCATCTTCGCAACAGCCGAGCCCAGGTCAAAGACCGTTTCTATTTCAGCACCCGTGACGTACTAGCACATATTACATTCCGCACCCGACTCAAACACCACCCTCACGCCCTCAAGGCCTCACAAGGTTATAAAACAGCGTCCAAGTCAGCACGAACCCCGGAAATCCCGCCATGAACCCGCTCCCCCAGAACGCGAACGCGCCCCTGAAGTACCTGCTCGTGTCGAAGAAGCCGAGCCCCGCGGCGCGGGCGTCGGGTCCGACGCGGAGGGCGTGGAAGAGGAGGATGGTGATGGCGGAGAGGGCGAGGTAGAAGAGGAAGCCGGGGTAGGACTCGAGGCCGAGGATGCCGGCTGTTATGCCGATGAGGGAGGCTGTTATGCTCTGGAGGTTGGAGAGGGTCTGGGGACGCGTTAGCGTGATGGTCTGAGGCTGGGGTTGGAACGGGGGCAGGGGGGGACAGTCGCTCGGGAATACGAGGGCCTTAGTTCAGGAGAGGGAGGTGGGGGTCAGTACCTTAGTATTGTGGGCGAGGGAGTCGTTGACGACGGGGGAGATTTGGTAGGCGCGTTCCTCGGTCATTTCGGCCATGGTGATGGTGCGGTTGGAGTTGGGGGCTCCGTGACGTAGCTTTGTTTTCGAGAGCTGCCTTTGCGTCGGAGTGTCGGAGAGTTCGCAATGCGTTTCGTGGGGATGTCGTCTGTAGATACGTCTTGGAGTGTCAGATGATGGGCGGGTCGTTCGGTGTCGGGCAATCGAGATCTCCGACGAAGCTTCAACCCCAGCTTTGCTGCCGTGTCGTCAGAGCACAGCTCCAAACACGCTCCACCATCTCGGCCTAACCACGGCTAAA
Organism: Scopulariopsis brevicaulis; assembly: GCA_017657125.1. Lineage (NCBI taxonomy): Eukaryota > Fungi > Ascomycota > Sordariomycetes > Microascales > Microascaceae > Scopulariopsis > Scopulariopsis brevicaulis. Next base: position 102,609 of record JAGFNX010000116.1, read on the forward strand.
TGCTGTCCGCGCGTGCTTCAGGTGGCTGCAGACCGAGGACGCAGCCCCATTGGCCGCCCCCGGGCCCCAGGGCGCTCCGGGCGCTGATTTGCGCCGACGCACCCGCTAAGCCCCCGTTGGCAGTGGTGGTCAGGGGATGGGGCCCCACCCAAGGTGGTCCCGCCCAAATCTCGGGGATCCCCCGAAGCCGCGGCGGCCAATGAAGGGCGCGGGACGGGGCAGTGACGACAGTTGACGCGAACCCACTGTCCACCTCTCCACCCCTGCACGGCCCCCGTCCGCGCCCGGGACCCTTGCCTTTTGGAAAAGTGTCATCGAAGGCGACGAACCGGCGAGGAAGGATTGCCCCGTCCCCGAAGAGAAACAACTCAACTTCAGCGTTCGATCCATGTCTCACGAGCCCCGCTTGACCGGTTCCGCTTCCCACGCTCGCATCTCGATCCGCCCGCTTGCCCTTTGAACACCCGCCCGCATATCACGGGGCTCAGCGCCTGCCGAGGAACGTAACGGTCCATGACCTGCCGTCGTGCCCGTGAATGTCATCCCCTTCGCCCTTCCAACGCCATCCCCCGACCTCTCCGCGCTCCTCTCTCCTGCCGCGATCTATCTTTTCTCCGCGAACTCGACCTTGCGCGACGCCATCCGCCATCACCAGAAACCGCGGCTCACGCCAATCTGCAAGTACACGACACGACGAGCCGGCCGCTCCACCATCTCCCTCCGTCCCAGACGAACCTCAGTGCACCTCCGAAACGAATCAAGAGAAGCGTTCCTAGACCCAGGTATCAGATGACGGGCCGATAACAGGCGTCCGAACATACGAATATCCTGCCGTCATCCGAACGGTCGATCGTCGCACGTTATCTCCCTTGTCGCAGGATTGTTCTCAACAACAACCTAGATGGAGACCGTCGTGGAGGACCACACGCCCCTCGCAGACTATCTAATAGGTAAGAGACTCGGAGCGCATTCCGGGGCTATCCCCGTCCACACGCCGCGGACCGCCCAGCTGACAGTGCCTCAAGGAGAGGGCGAGGGCGAAGGGGAGTCCTCGGATTGGAACACCCCAGATCCAGACGTCGACCCGGACCTGTCGTCGCCACCGTCCAGTCCTGGGTTCGCGCCCAAGGGCCGCCCGACGGTCCGGTCGCGCTTCCGGGAAAAGGCGCCGCCGCCGCTAACCGTCTACACGCCTCAACGGACGCCCCTGAGCAGGTTCAAATCAAAGTACTCGGTAAGTCTGGTCGCAGCAGCCGTGCGACTCCCGCCAGTTTCTAATTCGTACCGCGCCTAGTCCGTTGTCGCTTCGCACATCGACCAGGCCGACAACTCAAGGTTCCTCGAGCGCTTCCGCTACACGATAGTAGCGTCCCAGCTCCTCGCCGGTCATGTCGGCTTCGGGCAGAACCCCTTTCCCAAGAACGACACCGATGCGACCGGCGGCGCGCAGAATGAAGGCATCCCCCCGGACCCGGCGGTCCTCGCTTCGGTGGCGGGCACCGTCCTCGCCTCGTTCTCTGCGGCGTGGGTTGCAGCGGGGGGACTCGTGAGCCTGACGAGGCGGCGGCTTGTCTTCCTTGCGTTTACGCTCGCGGCGGTGGCGCTCGCGGCGGTGGCACTCGTGGCACCCGTGTACTTTAAGAGGCAGTGGTTGAGATATCGCAGGGACCAGTCGCTTGCGGAGGTCTCGTCGTTCGTGGCGATGTCGCAGGATCTCGACAGCGCGACGGGCGCAGCCATATCGTTAATTCAGGAGGTGGAGCTGGTGTCACGGGGGTACAGGATGTATGTTCGCGTCTGGCCGGCCGAGGCTATCCTTAACCATATCGTACTCTACTCGGAGCATGCTAACTAGGACAACAGAAGCGCGCCCCTACCGCCAATCAGCAGAATCGAAGACAAATCTCAGAGCCGGAGGTGCGTGCGGCTGCGCAAGGCCCTGCGCATGTGCTTCTCGGACACCATCAACGCGTACTGCCAGGCCTCGACCGTCGTCAAGGGCTTCTCGGAGCAGCTCGACCTCGAGAAGTACTGCGACATCTACGACGTCTCTGACTTTGACCTGTCGGACGCCATGCGCGGGTACTCAGAGGACGAGTTCGACGACCTCGAGTCGCTGAGGACGCTCAAGATACTTGCTGCGCGGTTTTATACTATCCGCAAGATCTTTCTGTGCGCTCTGTTGGCGCTGGAGGCGAATGGCGACAACAACGATCTGCTGCGGTGGACGACTGCCGTTGAGGCGCTGAAGTCGCTGCGCGAGACCACTGGGGGCGCGTATGAGCGGCTTCGGGGGATACTAGCCGAGGAAGAATGTGCGTCAGCCCTCCCCAATACTCACTCCATTCTTAACTAACACCCGCCTAGCGTTCCCTACTCCCGCCACACCAAAGGTCCCCTTAACCCCGAACCGCGAACGCTGGCGCTCCCAGATGCGCAAGCTCGGCTCCCTCTCCACCGGCATCCGCGGCCTCCAAGCCAAGCTCCAGCTCCTCCGCGAGGAGTCCGACCGCGCGCTCGATTCCTCGTCCGACATCACGGAGCTGGGCCCGACGCTAATGTCGCAGTACGACTCCATAGGCGCGGACCTAAAGGACCTCATGCAGGCGTGGGAGGGCGGCCGCGCGGCCCTCGCGCTAGGGATCGATCGGAATGAGAAGCGTCTTTCGTCCATGAGTACGCTTTTTATCTCGCCGTCTTCATCAGTCAGCGGGCCGACGGCCACGGATGAGGGACACGACACGGGGACGGTGCAGGACGCGCTTAAGATCCTCAGCGGCGAGGGCCCGCCGTCTCCTGGGAGCAACGACGTCGAGGAGGTATTCGAGGCCGTGGCGCTGCCGCGGACGAGGCCCAAGTCGACGTTTACTCGCGACGAGAGGATCGCGAAGATGCGCGAGGAGAGGGAGAGGAGGGAGAGTGTGAGGGACAGGTCGGATGCGAATAGGGGGATGCTGAGGGAACTGGAGACGGTTATTAACCTGCGGCCGAGGGCGAGGCAATCGGCGCCCGCGGCAAGGGTCTCCATGTGAGGACGGTGTCACGCGCTAGTGTGGTTCGGTGGCCGGTGTGGTGTTTCGTCTGGTCCTTTTCTTTCCTTTGTCCTTGTTCTTGGATGCGCGGCGCTTTTTAGACGGTGGGACAGGCTCTCTGACTTTCTGGGTGGTGTTTTGGGTTCCGGACGTGGCACTGCTTCTTATCTTACTTTCCTTTGTCTGGTGGTTGAGCTGGGATACAGCACCAGTGGTCCGTCCACGCCTAATAGTCGCGGAAGACGAGACGGGAGAGGGTAAAGAAGGGGGAGTGGGGAAGAAGGGGAGGCGGAAGATCCTGTATAAGCCCATACGGCAAGAGAATGCCTTTTCTATCTACCTGTCCGTGGCCTTGCCGTGGACAGGTCTGTAAATCTGTAACGAATATAATGCGCTTATGATGATAATACGAACCGTAACACGGCATACGGAGTCCGTGAGAGGTCTTTCTGGGGGAGAGTGTTGAAAGTAAGCATGGCGCCAGTCGAAGTTGATTGGGCAACAATCCTATCGTTGGGATATATAACTGCGCTTGGCGAAGGCACGGAATACCTGGGCCACAAGCACGTATTACAGCTCCATCTCACTCCCATCCCTCTTTCATCTTTCGCTCTCTTGGTATTATGACTTTCTCAATTCTCATCAGTATGAAATAAAAAAAACGAGGGTATATCAGGCATCGCTGCCAATATGTACAAAGAAGTTCTCCTCCCCAATAGGGGCATCCCCACGCCTCTACCACGTTAAACCCATCCACCCATGCTCCCCATCAACATTCACCCACCTGCCCCCCTCCACCGCCTCCCACCCCATCATAACCCCCAGCAATCGACACCCCATGCTCCCAACCCCACAGACAGCCACATCCCCCGCCCTCGCCAGCACCGCGAGGTCAAGCACATACGCCCTCCCAAGGTAACTCCTCAACCTAACCGTCTCCTCCCCCGCGTCCCTCGCGACCTCAAAGGACCCGGCCCCGGACCCGCGCGGGATCCCGAGGTTCCAGAACATGGCGGAGAAGAAGCCCCCTTCCCACCCGAACCCCTCGTCCACGAAGCGGTGGAAGACGTGCGGGTTCCGCTGCTTCGCCTCCGCGGGCTCCTTGCTCGCGAGCTTTATACGCTCCTGGGCGGGGTGCGCGCCGCGGAATTCTTCTGCGTTGTGGATCGTCGGGTCGTCGGAGGCCACGACGAGCAAGGGGTCTGAGGCTGGCGGTGAGGACGCCGAGAGGGCCGCGAGGGCGGAGCCGGTGTATACGTCGTTGGGGATGTACGAGTTGCGGTAGGGAAATTCGAGGGGACTGCAGTCGCCCCTGCGGATATGCATCCCCGCAACAGGCGCCTTCTCCCCCTTCACCCCCGCCTCCACAGCCTTATTGCCCAAATCCGCGACCCGCTTCTCAACGTAATCCTCATCCTCCTTCACAACGTGGAACAGCGCCTCGTACCCGCTCCTCGCAAAGTCGAACAGTGTTTTCCGCGCCGCCTGGGGATCTTCGCCCCGCGCGTCGCTCCCAGTCGACGCCAGCGCGTCGACGAGGACGTGCCGCGCCGTTGCGGCCGAAACAACGAGGTGCTCCGCCTGCGAGGGGCACGGCACCATCTCGTGGCGCGGAGGCGGCCTGCACTCCGGGACCGGCGGGGCCTGGAACATGGAGGTGTACCCGCCGTAGGCCCACCTACTATCGTCGACGAAGAAGGGGCGGCCCTGCTCCTTCGCAACGCCGTAGAACGTCCAGAGGAGCATCAGGGTGGCACCCAGCCCCGCGTCGCTCGTCTCCAGGACGACGGTCAGGGACGTGCCGCACTCGGGGGCCGAGGGGTCGCTGCTCGCGCCGACGAGGTTCCCCTGGCTTGATTTCCGCTTCTCGTTCTTCCCGTCGCCCGCGGACGCGGGGAGCAGGCCCTCCTTCTCCGCCTGCCGCACGTCGACGTAGTACGGGTCCGTCGCCCCGTAGGTAGACCCCATGCCCAGCAGCTGGTCGCCCTTCTTGGTCCACGCCTGCGACTCCTGCACCGCGGTGGCGACCTCCTGGCACGAGGCCATGATCTCGCCGTACTCCCTCACGCCGAGGGGGAACTCGTGGTCCCTCGGTATCGAGACGGTCCAGCTCGACCGGCCCAGGGCGTCCTTGACCATAATCGGCGTCGGGAAGTCGGGGAGCCCCTCTTGGCTAACCATCTCGAACTCCTCCCTCTCGGGCGCCACGTACGCCATCTTCACCGCGCCGAGGTCCACATGCCGCCGGACCACCTGCGCGGCGAGGTACACTATGAAGAGCGTGCCCGCGATCCACGCCACCAGCCGGAACACGCGCGTCGGCCTCGTCCTCGCGGGGGACTTCTTCGCGCGGGGGACGAGCGCGGGGAGGCTGGGGGAGGGCGGCGGCGAGAAGAAGAGGTGGTTGAAGTTGAAGCGGGAGGTGGTTGCCGAGAGGGGCGCCTTCTCGTGCTGGTAGGATTTCGACCGCCGCAGGTTTAGCCGCGGCGGGGAGAGCCTGTGGTGGCGACTGGCCGGGCTCATCTCGAGTTTGCTCTGCATGCTGCGAGGGCCGTCTGAGGGCCGGATGTCGAAAGGCAGAAGCCCGGGCGTGGTATTAGTTGGAGCTTGAAAAAGGTCAAGTTTGTTGGTGGAAAGGCGTCGTGTTCGGGGGCGTCGAGCCACAGGTGTAACCGTCTATAACCGAAGCGCCATAAGGACGAAGATGATGCAAGATTCGGACTGATAAGAAGCGGAGGGCGATGCTTTCTCGGCAACAAGTCGAAGGTTAAACGGGCGTAAGGAGTGAACTGGGGAGCCTTCCAGGTCTCGTCCCAAGATGCCGTGAAGGAGTGGATAGTCGAATGAAAAGGCGTGACAGGGACAAGGCAGGTTGTGGAGCGGGTATAATTATTATAAAGTCAGCGGGGAGGGAGTGTTAAACCCGAGGCGGGAGATGCAATGTCGTCACCGCCGAAAGCCAAGCCGGGCCCTGTCGTCCGTGAAAGGCAGGGGTCTGGGACTCTGGAGGTGAAGAGCAGATTTGGCTCGAACGACTGTGTGCGTGTCCCATACACTTGATGGGCGGGTTTCTGAATAAGTAGACGCTCCCCTGCATGCGAACAGAGTGCCGGTAACCAGATATTGCCCAATCTCAGACCCTCGGATGGGGCCGTACTAGCTCGCGAAGGCCCGTTTGTCCTCAAACGTTGGCTCTAGCAAGTCAAGATCGGCGGTCGGGCAACCATGCAAAAAAATGAAGGGGGAAAACAGACAAAACTTGCCCAGCAAGGAAGGAGGCCAAAACCAAGGCAGAAGAAGGTAAGGTAACGAAGGGGGGCTGGCAGAAGGGGAAAAAGACACGAAGCTTGTCGATCACCGAGCGAGCGTCACGGTGGGGAAAGATAGAGGACGGAGAGGAGCTAGCCAGATTTCCCACTGGTTGGGATCCGCGTTGCTCGTGCCCCGTCCAACGCATGTGGAGAGCGCACCCTCGGCCCCGGTGGCACGCTAATTCGAGCCGGACAGGAAGCCGGCCCCGCCACACGAAACGTTCGGGACGTCCGACAGACGGGTTGGACGAAGGTGAGGCCGGTCCGACTCTCTCGCGTCGCCTTTTCGAACGAGCATGCGATGCTGACCTCGTACGGTTACGAGAGGGTCTCACAGCCGCGTCGTCGTCACCCGGCCAGTATCGTCGGCAGGCCCGCTCGCCCTTGCCAGCGTGTCTTCCTGGCAACACTGTTCCCCGATGTCGCCCCTCGTGCTCCGAGCGCATGGACCAGCTATACCTCTGACAGCGGGAGCCAGCCTGGAAGGAGGCCAAACCTCCGCGACTAGCTGATATCATCAGTCCCTAGCGTCATTGGGCCAGCCCACTTCAATGAACCCGGGCCCCTCCCGCTGATCCCCCCTGCTCGAAAAATTCCTGGAGTGCATCCCGTGTCTTAACACGACAGGAATCCCGGTTCCACGACGGAATGGAGTACCTTTGACCCATGTACCCGGGTCCGCAGTACTGCGCCAAATAGTACTGCGCTAAAGAGTACCTCCCCCGCCAGCCAGAACCAGGGTCCGCTTGGCGCTGTTTCAGATTGTTCCTTCTTGGGGCAGATCGCCGTCTGAGGTAAGTGGCTTGGCGTCCATCCAATCAAGTACCGTCCCATGTCCGAGCAGGACTCGAAGAGGCAGAGAAAAAGTCCATTGTGGCGGTCGCCCAGTGCACAGGGCGTGAGGGGCGCCCGTTCTGGTGCTGGTATTGGCGATGGAGGAAACGCGTCGGCCACAAGCTTTTTGGGTTCTTCTATGAATAGCAGAAACCACGTGACGCATGAGGCATTGCCCGGGCAAGCCAGGCGTCAACCTCCGACATCTCCAATTGCACCCTGCCCCGACGGAATGCTACCACGGGACGTCTTCCATCGAACCAGGGATGAGTCCATTCTCTGATCCCTAATCCCTTCATCTCGGAAGATTGCGCCTGTGGAGTCTCAGACCCTGCGTGCGTCTTTTTGGACCCCGAATCCCCCGGGTCAACTGTCCGTTCTGCACAAAGTCCTCGGCACAAGGCCGACTGCAGTTGGCGGCAGCCGACTCGCTTCGGAGCTCCGCACTCCGGAACCCACGATCGCCGCGCGCCGGCGTCTTCCCCCCCCCACAGGACAAGTAGGGCCACCCCAGAGCTCGCACCCGTGTGTCACGGGCCAGATCAGCCGGGAGTCTAAGGTGGTGACGTCACGCGACGGGTCGATCGCAATAAAACGGCGCACATCCCCCCATCCCAGGATTTCGGGAGTGAGCGCCAGGGTCTCGGGATTTTGAAGCCCAGCAGAGCGGTCTGGTTCCGGGACGTCTCGTCAACCCAGGGATTCTTCCCCCGCGATGTGCAGTCGCAGGTTTCAACTGCAGTTGCGAGCCACTGAGCTGCCCTCCATGTACCGATTTCGTCACGTCCCCGGACCCCGTTGCCACGGAACCACGCATCCGGCCGGCCACCGCGTCCCCAGAACACGCCCGCCCGGCTCCGACACGGAGACGGAGACGGACGCCGCCCGAATTATTCCTCCGTCCGAATGCCGATAAGCCGCTGCTAAGCTACCCCCCCCCCCCCCCCCCAACCCCCCCCC
>JAGFNX010000117.1:0-35438 GCA_017657125.1 Scopulariopsis brevicaulis
GTCGCCGAGTGCGGAAGCAGATAGTTTCAATCGTAGGGACCATCGAAGGGAGAAGTCTCCGGGCGAGAACGGGTGTGAGGTACGTCCAGTTCGCCTCGAGTTGCTGGATAGCGCCTGCTAGGTTGTTGGTCCTCTCCGGGGCATTTGGGACACACACACAGCCTCCGTGGATCAGCGTCGTCAGGATCTCGGCGAGCGCGATGTCGGACGTAAATGCGGAGAGCTGAAGGACCCGGCTGTCGAAGTTGATCCCTAGCGCTGGGCCCTGCGCAATAAAAGCTGCGCTTAGCGCCTTGTGTGTGAAGAAGACGCCCTTTGTCACCTTGGATGTCGCCGATGAGCGAAAAAATATCATGCACGCAGCGTATCCCGCCTGCACAACCAAGCACTCCCTAGGCGACTGGTTTGAGAATAGCGCCTCGTTCACGATGACAAGATTCGCCCCTTTCAAGTCGAAGTACTTTCCGGCGTTCACATCAGTCGCCAGGACAACAGTACTATTCAACTCCTTCACAATCCTCTGCCCAAGGAAAGTGTCATCCGTGTCGAGTGGCACAAAGCACCCGCCGATCCTGAGAACTGCCAGAATTGCAACACTCGACCACATGCTCTTACCTAGGATCAGGGGGATAGGTGAGCCACGCTCAACACCTAGCTCGGAAAGACGGTGCGCTAAGCAGGACACTCGCTGTGAGAGCTGTCTGTAGCAGAGATGTCCGTCCCAGGATGCGACTGCCGGCGCATCAGGGTCCTCCTTCACAATAAGTTCGATAAGTTCGTGAATAGGCAATAACGGCTTAGATTCCTCTCCAACGATAGGAGGCAGATGCGCATTGTCTCGGTCGCTAATGGGGTTTATGCCATCCACAGATCCTGCCACGACAATCGGTGTCATCGCACATCTGAAGCTGTCGTAACCCATGTTGGGCAGCGTCATGTCTGCATGCGTGAGCTCCTGCTTGTGACGGCGCAGTTGCGTAATGGTCTCGAGCAAGAGATGTTCAAAGTTGGATACCCAAGCCACGATACGGTCCTGGTGCCTTGATTCCCGGTTATATAGGAACTTAACCTTGGCAACCCCCTTGTGTATCGTGGTCGATATCTCAAAGAGTGCGACCCGCCCGACGCGTGACCCGATTTCCGACGCCCCTGAGCCGAGGACCTGCCCGGGGCTTGGGAGCTGCTGGAGAATATCGTTGCCCTCGACATGCTGGAGTGAGCCGCCGTATGTGAAGACGATCTCGTAGGGCCAGTCATGCAACTTTAATTTCTCTGCCTCAGGCCCTAGGAAGCGCGAGGCGAAGTATGCCCAGCCCCGGTAAGGTATCGCCTGTCGCATCTCCTTTATTCGGCGAAGCATATCGATAACGTCTTCGGAGGACTCCGGGTTAAGCCAAAGAGGAGAGAGTGTTGTAAACCAGCCGACCGTTTCGGCAATATCGATATCTGGGCCCCATGGCTCACGCCCGTATCCCTGATTCCAGATCACCGGCGGTGCACGCTCAGGGAAGGTCCGACAGAAGGAGTGGAGGAGGGTGACAAGATATATATCTGTGGAGTCCGCATAGAATGCTTCGTCACAGGTAGCCTGGAGGATATAGCTTGGTTCTGGCCCTAGAGCGAAGCTAACCTCCTCGGTATCGCCATAAGCATTGCGCGAGTTATCGAGGCCCCAAAAAGCGAAATCTCCAGGAATTGTACTTAAGGGGGGAGCGAAAGAGTACTTGAGACTCTTTATTTCGGCCTCCTGTAACTTGTTCCACCTCTGGAAAGACATCGAGCGGCCTGAGTAGAGGCTGCCGTTTTGCAAAAGCTCGTTGAGGTCGTGAATAATAATGCGCCACGAGACATGGTCAACGACAAGTTGGTGGGCGACTAGGTAGAGCAGATGTTGGCTGTTGTTAGCACAGATCAGCTCCGCCGCAAATATGGGCCCGGTCTCAATATTGATTGACGCTTGTGCCAGTTGAACAATGCTTATGACTTGATCCTCCGTATTGACAAGGTGACGACCAAAGATATAAGAGCTAGAGACGTCTGCGAGGGTGCTCTGCATCCAGGTGCCATCTATAAAATTGAATCGCGCACGAAGCATGGAATGATGCCCCACAATTGCTTCTATCGCAGCATGTATATCGTCCGGGAATATCTGTGCGTTGATTCTGACCAACATGCTCTGGTTAAATCGGTAGTCCCAGGGCTGAGTTACCCGAGCGTTGTAGTCGCCGCCTATGCCTGTTTGGAAGTACAGCTGTTGCATGGGCGACAGCTTAAAGTGTGCCGTGTACCCTTCCGATGTTGATAACGTGTCCCGATTGTACGACGCCAAAAAAGCCAGGTGCGCGATGGAGTCACTCTGTGCAATGTCGTCTGTCGTTATTTGGATACCCTTGAATTTGCAGCCGGCCACCAGCTGTAGTGCCGAGAGCTCGTCGCCGCCAAGCTGCTTGAAAGAGAAGTTCATGCCGATACGGTCGGTTGGCACCTTTAGAGTAGCGCTGGTTAGGTGTAGCAAAGCGTGCTCCATATCGGTGGACGGCTCCTGGAGGTGGCCATAATTCTCAACGCCAATAATTTGCTCATACAGGTCCTCATTCAAGTTCTGAATCCAGGTCCGGAGCCGCCTCCTGTTGCAGGCGCCAGATCGCATGAGAGGCATCTGCTTAATGATGATCCATACAGCAGGGATGGTTGTGATAGTGGTAGAGTTCTGGAGGAGGCATTGAAGAGCCGGGACCTGAGATCTAGCGTAGTTCTGGTGATAGTGCGGTACTAGAACGATATCCTCTGGACTGGAGTTCTCAGCAGCGCTAAAGTCGACTAGCGTGAGAAAGACGACGAGCTTGTTCTCGAAGAATCCGGCCGTTGGCTGTAATAGTGCTGCGTGGGGTACCTGTGATGTTGACATTAAGAGCTCCTCGGTAACGAGCATGTCATCCGTAATAGGCCGCTTGGGATACCTTGACGTCCGGGAGGAAGAGTTAGACGAGTCAGAGGCGTTGCTGTTCCTCTTTGGCTCTATGCTCGAGACGTGACTGCTCACGTCATCGGACTCCCTGGAGGACGATGTGTTGGCCACTAGGTTGGGTCGAGATGGGTTCCTCACAGGCAGGAGACAAGTCTGTAGTTCGGCGACGGTTTTACACCGTAGGATTTCATCCTCAGTAAGGGTCATGCCCATCCTGGAGCAGGAGGTGACGAGCTCGCGTGCCGTATCGTCGTCTCCTCCTATCTCAGTGAAGGAGTCGCAAAGGAGGACGTCATCTCGATTAATTTCTAGGACGCCCGCGATTGCCGTTATCAGTTTCTCCGACATGGACTGCTTCAATGCTGACGCCATGGTGGTAGACCGGAAGCCTGGGCTTGCATCGCTCGGCGCGTTTCTTTCGTCGCTCTCTGCTATTCCCGCTACTGCGAGTTAGGGATTTCGGGGGGGGAGGGAGAGGAAGCGCCCACCTGTCTGCAGCTGGTCCACGCATCCTAAAAGTTCGTCGCAAATGCGACAGGGAGGACGTGAATTTCTGTACTGAGTAGCCGCTTCTACGAATGACGACATGCTCTATATGGCGCGCCGAGAATCCAGAATCTGGATCCAGGTGGAGTAGAAAGCGTACACACTCTTGTTAGACGAGTGAAGCGTTAGCTCGACCAATGAAACTTTATTTCGTGAAGACCATTAGGTTTAGTCCTTGCCAAGGATGTCGTCGTAGAAAAGAGAAACTGGTTCACGGAATAGAATCTCATTGGTGGAGTTAACGCCCTTGTCCCGACATTTGAATGTCTTCCACTTCAATATCCAGGTTCCAGAATCCAGGAAGTAGCGATATGCCTCGTTTTACCCAACACACCTAGTCCGTACAAGGATACCCTAGCTTGTGCCGTGCTGTTCGGTTCCGACTGCTGCTTATGACCTAACTGGTCCTTGAGCTGGTCGAGGACGTCGGAGCGCCCTACAAAGCACGGGTTGCTTGTGTACGGCACAAGAACTATCTTTTAGTCTTGCTCGAGACCTAAGTAAAATATTTTACCCACAGTGTGCTGTAGAGCTCTCGTAGTCTTATGCAGTGGCATTCATTTCGAACAAACTAGCTGCTCCTACTGTACATCTAGGCTGCGCACTGGTGGCGAGTCAAGCCCTAACTTGGCCCCGTTCGGCGTGCGTAGACAGCTCGTGGCCCTAGAAGGTCGAGGTGCTCCATGCTCGTCCAGCCCGTTATCCCTCGTGAAATCATAATGCAGCACAATTGCTGTTCTGTGTCTACCTTGTTGATGACGACTTGAGAAGCAATTACCTGGGATGCTCGACTGGACCCAGCCGGGCCGTAGAGCCGAACGGCTCCGTTTCCCATGTGTCACACGCAGCAACCTCATTCCGCAAAATCAACTCTAGCGGGTCATCTGATAGCCGCCACATTATTGGAAACTGCTCTAATTGAAGCAATTCCCAGAACTTATTCAGAAGAAGCCTGGCTTTTCTGTCATGCAAGGTCCTAGCTAGTGATTTAGCAAGAAGAGGCATCACCTCCCGCCTATAGAATATCGGCCACGCTTTTAGTAGCATTGCCTGGACGTTAGGCCTCAGTACTGTAACCGAATAAATTCTAGAGATTTAGAATATAATTACGTCTGTGATGCCGTCTATACTTTATATCGTAACTAGCGCATTCGCAACTGAATACTGCTAATAGAATCTGTTTGGGTTTGTTGTTTACGTAAACTTGATGTACATACCGACATACGTGGATGGTGGAGAAGAAGCCGGCCAGTGTCTCATGGTATTCGAGGATTGAGGCTTATTGTCGATACCTCTAAGTGCAAAATCGGGCGTCCTATATATATTGTATGGATTCTATTATTTTCATGGCGAATTTGCAAGTAAATATCCGATTTTTATTACCAGGTGACATATAACTCAAATTATATCTAACGCCCACTACTACTTTACCTAAAATCACGGCCACCATTCTCTCTCATGGGGCTGCGCAAGTCGCCATTGCGTTATCCACTTTGCCCCTTTCTCATCGGTGCCCTGGATATTCACAACTCTGGTCTCCTTCGAAGAGCTGACGAAAACGCGATATACCGGCGACCCGTCCCGGAACTTTAATTTTATAGAGCATATTTCGCTTACAGCCTTCTTCTTCTTTATAGACCAATCCCTAATACCACCGATTAACTCGGGTCCAATATCTTGAAGAGCATCGTCGGTATAGTAAATCGCTTTAGTAGATAACTTGCCTCTCCGTAAACTAAACATTCGAGTTGGATCCGACATGTTTACCCACTCGTCAAGGATAACCGCGTCGCCAATGTGCAGAGTTATTCCAGAGTTTAATAGAAAGACCTCTGATCTTGCCTTATCATAGCTATGCTTATGTAAGGACTTGAAAAGAGCATCCTGGAGGAACTCTGTATCGCCGCTCCAGTCGTGAATGGCGAGGACTAAGTACGACGGCTTATTTGGACCGCGATAGTATAGCCTTTCTAAGTCCTTTCCGACGAGGCTAACCGTTGGATTACGGTGCGGAACACCTCGCGTCTGCAAAACCTTATTTACCCATTTATCGTCCTTAAATAGCAGACCCCAGATGTTAGCAGTGGAAGCAGCTGATCGCGGGAATCGAACTAGGTCCCTTAAAGCTTTAAGGAAGGAGGCTCGAGGTAGAGGCGGGAGGTGTGCAGCGACATTCCCGTGCAGTTCAGGAGGTAGCGGAGGATGTGATGCCATTTCTGTGCAGCGTTTATTATTCTCGGTTTGCTATTGTACACTAGTAAGAAGAAATATTCCCATATGCGAGTGCTTTACTTTATATATCATTCATGGGGCTCTCTTAGTACTGGAAAGCCAGTCAACAAGACTCAGGGTCCTGTCGATAGGCGGCTTCCTGGCTCTGAGGCAGACCTAATTCCCGGCTCCAGGACATCAAATCTAGGGCTCTTAACTTGCTCATCGAAGTAGATGTTACAGTACTGTACTGTAAGGGATGCCAGCGTGTTTCATAATGTACTGCGCTATTCAAAGAACGTGATTGCATTAGTGGGGCCAAGCGTCCTTGTCTCCACAGGGGTGCAATTCACGTTCGGGATCCCGGATCCAGGATCCGAATGCCTCTATCATAGACATGCCCCGTTTCACCAAGGAGTTACTATGTTACAGTGTCGTCCACTATCCAAATTCCAGAATCCAGGATTGTAGCAATACAATATGCCTGATTTTGCTAAGTGACCAGCCACTCAAGGGCCTCTCAAACCCCTCGTTCCCCACATCCAACGAGCTCCCTGGATACCGATCCCTGGATACTGGAAACAGTCCTGCGCTATTCAAAGAGCATGATTACATTAGTGGGTCAAGCTCCCTCGTCTCCACAGGGGCATGAAATTCACATCCGGAATCCGGGTTCCAGGGCCCCAACGCCTCTATCATGGACATGCCCCGTTTCGCCAAGAGGTTACTATGTTACAGTACTGTACCGTATGTAGCGCCTTGTCCTGAGGGGGGTGTAAATATCTTCCACTTTCCAGGTTCCAAAATCTAGGACTGGAGCTCGGCCACTCAGGGGCTTCCCAAACCCCTCTTTCCCCACACCTAACGAGCTTCCTGGACACCGATCCCTGGATACTGGATACAGTCCTGCACTATTATTCAACGTGATTGTTTTAGTGGGGCCAAGCGCCCTTGTCTCCACAGGGGTGTAATTCACGTCCGGAATCCGGGACCCAGGACCCTCATGCCCCCATCATGGACATGTCAGGTTTCTCCTAGTAGTTAATTACGGTACTATGTTACAGTACAGTACGTACAGTGTTGCATCCCCTAGGATTAGGAGCTAGAATTGGTAAATTCCTCTAATCCAGGGATCAGGATCACGAGCTAAATGATCCACAAAGCTATCTAATACTTGTGAAGATCCGTGCGGTGATCTTGGTTGTTGGTTTCTTCGGATACTACAGCTATGTGCGAAATCGGCTTCCTCTCCATAACCTCTTCAAGAATGATTCGGACGCACAGACCAGCTGCAGGACAGGATATGCTCCACCCGATACCTTGTCGGTACTTTGTCATCCAGACGGATATATATTTTGCCGAGCCCCGAAACCCCTCACTCCGAACCAGGCAACAAAACTTGGATGGCGGGGAGCGATGAGCGCGAGAGTCGTCTTCTCCTTCTTCGACCGCTGTCCCTCTTTTCGCAAATCGTTAACCTTCGCCAATCCCTAACCGCCTTAAGATTAATAATTCTGCCAACATTATGGGACTCTACGTTATCTTTATCGTTTTGTTATTCTATTACATCTATAAGAAGCTCCGCCGTCGCAAGGACTTAGCCGACCTCTTTGATCAACAAGGCCAGAGGCTTATAACAACATGTTGTAATTTTGGGGATTCTATCCCAATAAGCCCTCATACAGTGCAAAATTTCCGATGGCGTACTGTCATCCCGCCTCTCGAACAAGCGGGTCTGATACAGCGACTCGAGCAAACGAACGGAGGGAAGAAATTTCTCTGGTTGGCGATTGCTCTCGCCGAAAGCGATAATCCGCTCCAAAGCGCTAGGGAGTTAAGCACATTGCTAGGGGAATTTACACTCTCGCCTTTCCATACCCCTTCCTCCGGCTTCCTTAAGTCGATTCTACGAGATGTCAAGCGAAGATACCCGAATGCTGGATCTACCATCGAAGCGACCTATTTGCAGCAAGTTCTACAACAGCTTGGATTTAGCAAGACAAACTATTAGAGCAAGAGGCCTTGACTTCGGGACTTGTGAAGACTGTTATGACAATGGGCGGATCCTCAATAGTGGAAACTAAAGCTATCTTCTAGGCAAAAATGGATGACTGTCGGTGGCCGCGTATACGCACAGGATCTGGAATATCGATTTTTTTTTAATAGCGTGTCGTTGTTGATAAGAGCGCGGTAGATACCACGAGTTGAGTTGGCCGTTAGTTTAGGTCCGACTAGGATTCTCTCTTCTAACAAATATCTCCCTTGAAAGCCGTTTACTAGCGCTCGTCGCTCTCTGCCATTCTCTCTCTTCTCCTTGGCAATAAATCCGTCTGAATGCTAAAGTACCGACAAGGTACCGGGTGGAGCATATGCTGTCCTGTAGCTGATCTGTGCGTTCGAAGCATTCTTACAGAGGGTGATAAAGAGGAAGCCGATTTTGCACATAGCTGTATCCGTTGCTGTCCTTTCTTTCTTGGTGGCTTTCGCAGTTGTCGTTGTAGCACGCCGTCCAGTTGAGTGACGCATGGTCGACCTTGGTGGCCGAATTCTCGTGGTTCTGGCAATCTTCCTTGGTGCGGTCCGCCCCTGTTCCTTGGCGGTCCTCCGTGTTCCCTGGGTCGCTTTGGCTGCCGACAGTTCCTTGCGAAGTGTCCTTCCTTGCCGCAGTTGAAGCAAGCGCCCTTCTTCTGGCCCTGTCCCTGTCTCTGGGTTGCGTCGAGTTTCATGGGTCCCGAGCGGTGTCCCCACGAAGTGTTGCCGTCCTGACGCTTCCTTCCCGTGTTGGGCTGGTGCTTCTTTCTGTAGTCGGAGCCGTAGTTCCCTCTCTTTTCCATTCGTCGCTTATAGAGTACGTTGTCGATTGACACTGCCATTCCAATGTACTCTGTGAGGTCCAATAGTGCGGGTCTGACCTTGATGACCTCGTCCTTGACTTCTTTCTTCAGTCCTCGATAGAACTTGTCGATGAGTGCCTTGTCAGGGTATCCCAGTATAGAGGATAGCTGTCTGAACCTGACTGCGTACTCTGAGGCGGATCGTTGTTGTCGGAGGTGGTGTAGCTTGTTCTGAACTACCCTGTCTTCGTCTGGCTCCCCGAATTCTCCCTTCATGGCGTTTTCGTAGTTTTCGTAGGTTACGCAAATCGTCTTGGTGAAGCTGCTTTGGTCCCGATATTCGTTTTCCAGAAAGTCTCTCAAGGTAGGTTCGAACCAGTCGTGTGCCGCGCCGGCGAGGAACCTGGCCGCGACTCGAACCTTCTTGGCTTCTGTGTTGACATCGGGAAAGTTGTCGAGATAGTCCCTGATCTGGGTGAGGTAGGTGCGGAGCTTGGCTCGGCTACCGTCGTACTTGTCTGGTGCAGGGGTCTTGAACTTGGTTGCCATAGCCGTGCTTGGTTCAAACATCGTGGTGCTCGCCGCGGGTCCTTGTCTTTCCAGACCGGCAAGTCGCTCCATGAGTCGTTCCATTTCTTGGTGAAGACGAGCTGTTCCTTCTGCTTGCTAGTTGACGATGACTTGCTGTTGTCCGGCGTATCTTTCGGCGCCCTCGAGTTTCTCCTTAAGTGCCCTGATTCGCTCATCGCCGTCGTCGTCATCGTCGGAGTCCATTTCCATGCGGGATTGTGCAGCAGGGGGCTCAGACTTGCCTGAGGCCTGCGCCTTCCCCTTACTGGTGGCGGCTTCAGGTGCCATTGTTAGTATTGTTCAGCGGTGAGGTACTTACCGAACAGGAGTAGTCAACTTGTGAAGATCCGTGCGGTGATCTTGTTCTCGGTGCCTGTTAAGACAGTAAGTAGGTCGTCGCTGGGCAGTACTAGGTAAGTTGGCGTGTAAGTGCGTATCCAAGAATTCACAGTGAAGTGTGCAACAGTATTGCGGAGACTATTCTTGGATTGACTACTAAAGAGTGAAGGAAGGGAAAGATAACTAGATACATGGTAGTGACCGTGGTTTAAATAGACCGTGATTTTCCTCCTTTGATGTCCTGGATCGCGCATTCCTCGCGATCTCAGTTGTCGTCCTGGATCGTGGGATCGTTGCGATCCTTAGATCCATGCGGGCTCGTTGGATCATCGCGATCCAACGATCCTTCTCTGATTGGTCCTTCCTCGGGCGCGTCTTTGTCATTCTGCCGTGCGCGCCCGCCTTCCCTTTGCCCCTAAGGACGGCCGGGGCGGCCCAGGTCGTTACAATACTGTATCAACCATGAGTGCGCTCGCCCCAGAACATAGCCCACAAGAGCTAATGAATATTTAATTGATGGGCTGAACTGGCCAGGATAATTTATTTATTCGTCATATACTAATCCATTTTCTATAGTATCTCCTATATTCGTCTTTTAAAATGATGGATCGTAGTGTATAAATAGTTGCCCCCATTGGCTCCCTCTGCAGGATGGCGGGGTGACGCGATACCCTCCCTATGCCCCGGGTTGAGGTTGGTAACAGAGGCACCGTGTCCGGCTGCTCCTGGCCCAGATGCCCCTCTCGAATAGATTCTAGATAGTTATCCTAAAGCGCGCCGCGTTGCCACTCGGTCTAGATCGCCTGGAAGTCAGTTATATGCTTATACAGCACTGTGAAGATTATGAAGAAAGCAATGTGGCCATGTGCTTCCCTGAGGATGGAAGGGGGCTACATATGAGCAGCGCTTGAACGAGCTGCCAAAAGAGCATGCTGTACTTAAAGTGGCTTTTGCAGCGGGCCCTGGAGCGTGGCGGGATGCTGCGTCGCAAGCAGTCCCGAAGGAACCTCCATCTCAATAAACACATCATCACGCTCTGATTATGAACCTACAAGGTTTAATAGTTTTAAAGATAATATAATATTGACAGGTACATAAATTACGGCCCTTTAAATTATGCTTTCTGGGGCTTTCCGGGCCTCGTCCGGATTGATGATCAAACGCAGGATAATATCTCCTTCCAAAGAGTAATGACGTTCCCAGACCTCATCCGTACCACAAAATAATCCTGTGCCTTCACGGCATAGAACTACCTGCTGAGAAGATTGACCATTTGGGAAGACCTCAACCTCTGTAACCTCGTCAAAAGGCACCTTATTCCCCTCGAGTAAATCGCCGTCGCTTTCCCAGACACGTTTACGCCGACTCCATTGGTACTTTCGATTGTCATAGGTGATCTTGCCAATTCGGAAGTTGTGCTCGTCGGGACTCGGTTTTCGGCTTTTGGCGTAAGGTGGGGTGGTTTTTCGCCGTTTACCAGGAGGAGATCGTGAGCTGATCTTTCGGCGTTTAGCAGGAAGGTCTTCGCTGGAAGTATCCTCCATAGGAAGGTCTTCGGCATGGACAGGTGGTCCTAAGATGGGGACCTTCGTAAACTTGTCGTTGTCATCCAGAGCCCCAGTGCTTTTGATTAGAGACGCAGAGATATCTGTCTGGGATGCTGCTTCGGAGACTGACCTAGAGGGCCGAAGTGCCTTGGTTGGGACCGAGCCTTCACCAGTCAAAACAATAGCATCCGTATTATCCGCACAGCCCGAGTCGGAGTCAGAGGATGCACTGGAAGGTGCTTGGATGTTCGAAGCGTTGACGTATTGAAGGAGAGTCCGATCGTATAATCCGTTGATAGGGGCTCCGCTAGCCAGCTCAAGACCTTCGAGCTCAATGTTGTCAATGGCTGGATATGCCGTTGTAGTGTTGGTATGGTTCCGGGGGCTGATGAGGTCCTCCCAGGCTTGGTAGAACCAGGAATCCCCTAAATTCGTAGAACAAGATATGTTGCGGCCGGAAAGACCGTAGGTATTCCATAAGCTTTCTAGGGGGCCGGAGAATGAAGGGAAACCATTGAATGCCGTCGTAGGAGTCAAAACGCAGTCCGCAAGGCTTTTATATGATGCATCGCAGCCGGTAGGCCCGTCCAGCAGGTCTTGAAGATATAGGGGAAAGCAAGCGCTCTCGTGTAGAGAGAGCCCATAATGACCATAGAGGCCGGAGGACGAGGGTGGTGGGGGGTGGAACCAGCTGCTATCCCACCCATCTCGTGTGTCTCGGTCACTACTGAGCAGAAAGTCCAGGTCAAAAGTGGTGGTTTCCATGGTAGTTGCCATTCTGAGGAGAAGAGATGAGGTAGAGAGAGAAAGGGAAGAACAGAAGAGCAGGACGTGAGAGCGGGAAGGGGAGCTTAAATACTTGGACTCTCGGCCGACCTCGGAGGAACTCTGGGAAACCAAAGGCTAATAGCTTCGCAGAGGGTAGAAGGCGCATGTCTGTAACCAACCAGAAGCAGTCCCCTGCCGTTGTGGCGAGATGCTGCGCCCTATATATTTTATTCTAGCCGATCATGTCTACGTGGTGTAGTTGCGTTTGGTTGACGTGGTGTCTTGTAAAGTACGGAGGACGCTAACATCGTCTCATTTCCCCCGTGGCCTATAGAAGGCTGCGAAGGGTGACCGGAGCGGGGAGGTTAGGCTGATGAGCTCTCCCACTTTGTAGATTTTCCATCATCTGGACGTCCACGGCCGCTATGTCCCCTTACAATTATCCCCCCTCCCCCTCTCAGAAGTTGTGTGCCGGAGCTCAAGCTAGGCGATAGAACGATCAAGTCTGTGCGGTTCGTCACTGAAGCTGGGAAGGAGGAGCGTACGGGATAGGAACTGTGGGAGGTGAACCTTGCTATATCGGGGTTCCACGAGGCATAACGTTGGACTGACCTCCACCTGCTCGGACGAAGGGATCTACGTCTCGGCCACTAATACTCCCGTTCCGCCTATCAAAAGTATCTATAGCGAATCAAGAGTGGAAATGTTTCCCGGCAGCTCAGTCAGCGCGGGACTTCTCAACTTTCTCGAAAACGATAGAGCGAGCTAGATATGCCTACCCCACCCCCAGTCTCCAGCCCGTATACCTCACTCCCCGCGGCGAGACCGACTCCCAGCTCCAGATGTTAGTCCAGCACCGGGCCATCGTCACACCCAAAGATACGATTGGTCTTGTACAGGAGCATAGGAGTTTATCGAGCTAGTGCTGCGCTATTTTCCCCTCCATCCCGTCCGCAGACTCCCCTAATCGACCATTTCGTACGCGCTGACTTCGGACGCGACCCCATCGGAAGGGGACCGGCTCGTGTCTGCGATTCGGGAACCCTGGAAACCTCACGCATGCCGAGCATCGAAGCTATAACCCCTAAGATCGTCTTACTCAAGGGCACATCCCGTCGACGCCAAATCGCGAGTGGTTCCGGCCCAATAGTTACGGTATTTGCTACCGTTCTTTCTGCAGATACTGACTGACTTGTTGTCGAAGCGTTGCACGATGCCGGATACGCGCGGGACACCTGGACATTGGAGAGGACAGACCCCGATGACCGGAAACGGCCGATATGGGTGAGTAAACTAAAGTGCAGTTTCTGACATGTGGGTCTATCGTTTCCCTAGAATAGGGTCTGGCACCCACACCCCTGATATAGGAATAGACAAGCGGCGGGTTCCGACTATTCCAACATCTACACCCAATTTTGGGACATGTGCGCTAATTACATCAATGAGATTCTATCCTGTGCGTCAGCAAGCCGTCCTGCATCACTGCCAAGAATGTTGCCATATGATCTTCACGAGAATAAGTTTCATTGTCGAGCCACAGGGGCGCCCACTTCACTCGTCTAACAAAGATGTGCTTTCTATACAGGATAAATAATGGTCCAGATCCCATGTGAAGCCCCACCAAAACCCGGAACTCTATCCCTCTGACCACCGACGCGGTCTAGATGAAACTAGTTGATAGTGCAGGAGGGTTAGAGTCAGTTGCGTCTTGGCGGCCGTGATGGATGGTCCTGTCATGCTCGCTCCTCGGGCCCGCGGGGACCCGTCGATTCGCATCGGCAGTGGAATTGAGCTAGCTGTGCTTGACATTGAGTCAAATTTATGAGCGGTTCCCAGGTGTTTTCGGAGCTATCATAGCCTTCCCATTTAATGAGATACTCCATCTGTTTCGTGTCATCATCCCATGCCCAATTCAGGATCTCCTCAACATCGTATAGCTCTTCCTCTGATTCGATAGTTTCTTGGGCTAGGTTGTCACTTTCTTCCCGGTCAGGCAGTAAGGTTGCGTGTCTCTTTCGATATTGGTGTAATAAGTCTCCGTCAAACTGATGTTGCGCTGTGCTTGAGCCTATTACGCGGTTTCGAGACCCCTTGTGGACCGGCCACACCTCATACCTCGCCTGACCGGAGTCGGCTGCTGGTCGTCTGGATGAGCCGCGGTTGGCGAGGCGCTTGCGGGTGTGTCGAACTGGATATGGGACGATGTCGCGACGGATGGAGGATACTTTGCAGCGCTTGTGCTGCGTCTGGACTGCTTTCATATGTAAAGGACTGTAATACTCATCACCATTATCCCATGTCGACTCGCTGTCGCTATCAGCAACCTGAGACTGCCGTCTGCGCTTAAAACGGTTGGATTTCCTCCCATCTTCTCGTGCTCGGCCCTTAACTCGATGGACAGCCTGGGCCCTGCGGCCGCGTGAACTCAGAGGAGGCTTATTTTTCCAAGGGCGCGCAAGGTGCGCAGGAGAGCTGTATTCCGCGCCAGATGTTTCCGCAGTGCCTTGTCCGTTTTCGGCATCACTCTCGCTGTCTCCGTTCCATTGCCTGAAAGACGAGGCGCTCAAACTTGCCCTGGGGGTTGCGAACAGAAGGTCTGGTGACTCTCTATAAGCGTTGGGACGAGAGGTAGACTGTTGAGTATCTTGAGAGTTCGCTTGACTCGACTGTCCTGACACGTAGCCATATTCGGTCGGATTTCTAAGCGTCTCTGGATCTGGCCAGAAGCTGTTAGTTAACTTGGCTGCAAAGCCACTAGCAAGATATTGCCGTATAGAACTCACTAGTGATACCTGCGCCGCTAACGCCCCGCCCTCCTCGTAATACGCCAGAGTCATTGGTATTGATGAGAGGAGGACAGACAGCGTCAAGCTGATAATCATCCTCCTTTTCTTCCCCTACCTCTTCCTCGCCCTCATCCTCGTCCTCGTGTATGGTGATGACAGGAGCTTCGAGTGTCTCTTGAGTTTTTGGCGAAGCCACTCTGCCGCCTTCTATGCCATCGTCCATTTGAACTTGACGAGGGGCATCGTCAACATTACCAGGGCTCTCTTCTGGACCGCCTGGCAGTACGTTGTTAGCAGACGGAAAGCGCGACATGTTAACTTGACGTTACTCACCAGAGCTGCCTGGAGCAATTAGCTCTCCCAGTTCTCGTGTTGCTCCCGGTGCGTTGGAGGCCGTAACCCCGCTTAGAGAAGGAAAGCCGTCGTCAGATCGATCCTCCTTATCATCGTCATCCGATAGTATTTGGACGGGGTTATTATGAGATGACCCTAGAGCATGAAGCGAATACTTAACCAAGGTCTCCCACTCTTCCGCATTGCTCTCCTTTTTGATAGGGATCCGGCAAGCTGCCGTCTCTGTCTGTAAGGGGCGATGTTCCGGAAGGGTTCGAACAGGAGCCTGAAGAAGATTGTTCGTAGCCATTGCTTCGTAGAGAATATTTGCAAGAAGATATCGTAAAGATAGATAGTGCGCGAGACATTACGCATCCTTGATTAAGGAAGAGGGAGAAGGAGGGGGTAGGGGGAACCTGTGAGAGTATATATAATTTTTCGCGCTACAAACCTACAAGCGAAGAAATCCCGACCACGGGCGACGTATGAAGACAACCCGTCTCCTTCCTGTCGCGGTCTTGCCATGCGCCTGCTGCCGCATTTTTCCAAGCACTAATCCCGGTCAGCGTTTCTAGCAGCCCGCCACCTCACACTTCCTTCAATCGCATCCTCAGCTTAGGTCCACATGATGCCCGGCATCACTGTTCTCCATGAGTCTAGACCAACACGAGGACATTAGATATAGGCTTCATCCAGGAAGCTACAGCCCCTCTTCCGTACTATCTTCCGTGCTATAAGCCATCCCCTGGACACCCTCCACCTCGCCTCTTTGCAATCCGAGCGGATTCAGATTCAGACTAGTCGATCTGAAGAAAATACTACTTTCTCCTCTAGCAACTCCAGCTTTCACCGCTCTTTCCCGGAGTGGCCTAATAACACGTTGTTTCTCGCATGTGTGTAATACTTGAAAGGTTATGGTGCTGCCGTGAAGACGATTCGGACTCTGAGTACGGGCCTAGAGATGGAGCGAGTGGCGTCGGGAAACTACGTGGACGAATTTCATCTTTATTAGCCGAGAAGGGAAGGCAAGAGAAGAACATGAGTGGGAAGGAAAGTGAGATAACCTTATGATTCTCCAAATCCATCTAGCCAACTTGCTAGCTCAGGACAAGATGGGCAACCGCATCCTTCAGTTATAAGGGCTGTACTAGTGCTTGATGACAATCCTCAGGACAATCGAGCCCAAGCAGTTTACTGGCGTGGGCTTCAGAGAACTTATTCAATGTCTAACGGAACGACACAGCCGAGTTTATTAACCCGTTGGTAGAATAATAATTAAGCATCTTCATCTCCTCGTTCTCTATACTCACATGCCTGAGCTTTGTCCTCATCTCCTTGTTCTCCGTACTCACGCCCTCAATCTTTGTCCTCAGATCTTCGATCTCCGTCTTTATCTTATCGACCGCACGAGCCTCCCCGAGAAGGTTCCGCAGAGCTTCGGATGAAATAGCGCTTCTCATATGAAGAAAGCCCTCGCAGCCCTTCGGCTAAAATCGTCCTCCTTCTTTTCCATCTCCATCGCTGCCTTCTTATCTCCAAATATTATACGGCTTTTATCTGCATCGTCCCAGACAGGCTCGAAAAACTCCAAGGTGAAAGGTTGTTCCCTGTCCTGCTCAGAAAACAGGCCGCCTAGGCGTTCCACAGTCGTATGCCTGGGGGGGATGCCTGAAATGGCCAGTTCAGAGAGATGGGGACTAAGTTTAAGTAGCCGTCCGATGTTATCGAGAAAGAGATCCTCTAAAAGCGCTTCGGATGCTGTCCTTCGGTCTGGATCCACGATATTGCCGAATCGGAAAAAACATGATTTATGTGGAAAATCTGAAGCAATGTCGAGGTAATAGGCGTTGTTGTCCCGGCGTACGTGATCCGAGTTAAATTCACTCCTCTCGATGTTCAGCTCAAGATGAGACCCATCATCTCTGCGCGTCGTCCGTAAATCGATCGTCTGACCTAAACCCGGGAGAGCGCGGCGCGTATAGTGGACTCTCCTTTTCGCGCTTGAGGCGTCCACCTGTATAGCCAGAGACGGTATTTTGAGGTAGCCTGCTGCCTTGTAGAGGTCATGCTCCTCTTTGATGCCTGCTTTGAGTTCATCGGTATAACAGAAATTAAGAACCTCCGACAATGCATCATATGAGACAATATCCTCATCCAGTTCAAAAGCTGCATACTCGTCCCAAGTTGCGAAAGCACCTGACCAATAGTTAAGGACACTCCTGGGGGCTGATAGAGTCTTTGACCCGACAGAGAGAGTAACCTCATGGTCGTCTGTTCGAAGGCACCATGCAATGGTAGCCCGTTCGTCGGGCGAAATCTGTGGCGACAATCGTCGCAGCAAACGAGATTGGTCGCTGGCGATAACATCAAGTACCATCGAGACATATTCTAGCTTCTCTTGAATATGTCCGATGAGTGACTCGAGATGAGGTACGAGAAGGTCGCTGGAATGGTCCATTATACGCTGGCACGTATCTTGGGCGGATTTCAAGCACCTGTCCAAGTCGTCAAGCTGGCTGCAGGGCTCTCCAGGGCCACTGGCACTCCTGGCCAGACGCCTGATACACACGGACAGCGAGCCATCTGCGCTGCTGGGTACGGCCATAAACCCATCCTGGATGACGGCTCTGTTGGTCTTGAGAAACCGAGCGAGATCTGCTTGTAGACGCGTGCTTCGGGGGGGTTCGGGTGTCATAGGCGACCTATCGAGTCGAGGTTTACCCTTGACCTGTCGATCTAACTCGACCAGTGGCTTATTGAGTCGCATGAGCCAATTCTGCGCGTTGACGGAGATATTTTGTAGGCTCAGACCGGGGATTAGCTCCGTTGAAGTGGCCAGATCTGTGGGAGACGCCATAATTCCGGTCACAGTATCTAATAAGAGTTAGTAAGCTGGTCAAGTTCTAGTGCTACAAAACTAACCTATAGTAACTTATCGTCGAGAGCTTGATCTAGGTGTTTGCGGATATTGCCTTGGAACATATAAGGGTTCGACGTGAGGAAAGCCGCGTATTTCTTTGCCTGGGATGGGGCTGAGCGGGGTAAGGCAGCCGTAAGGCCACACGCTTGAGGTTCCAGAGGATGCAGCCGCCAAGACTGTTACCGGGCGTCTCCTCGGCACGCCCTGCGAAATGATTGGACAGTGGGACTGGACACTCGTGGTGCCTTGACCAATGGGACTGGACACTCGCGGTGACTTGTCCAGTTGACTGTACATTCGTGGTGACTTGTCCAGTGGGACTGGACACTCGTAGAGCTTTTTTATGACGACGGGTTGAACAGTCTCACTCTACATTCCGTTTTTGGTGCAAAGGTAGTCATCCCACCAATTGGAAACTGGCTGTTATGAGAAGCTTACCTGGCGTGGGCTAACGACAGAGCGGAGGCATACTGCTGGCGGAGCGGTACGAAACCGACAAGGATGGCAGCGACGATGATGGTGGCCTTCAAAATGATATGCCGATTGAAGATAGTTAATTAATCTTAGTGGCGGTGCTTTGTGTGGGTAGGATTTGCTCTGGGGCTTGAGGTCCAAGCTGGATATAGGGAGGTTTCGGCATACCAGCAGCTATAACGACGCTTCGTGAGCCGAGCCACCGATATATTGCTTTTTACGTGCAGGCGGCCCTGGCCAACTGCATACTGGGTACCCAAATAGGGACGGGAGATAGCGTCTGCCAATCGCGGCCGTAGGTGCTGAGCTAATGGGAGGAAGAGATGGGACTGCAGCGTTGTTTATTGTTATATCATAAGTGCCATATACTTTCACCTTACAACGATATCTATTCAGCTGCCTCCCTCCCTAAAGCCCCACTACTCAGGTCGTCGCCGTTACCTCCTTCCGACGCTTGTTGCTCCTCCGGCCTGTGCTGGATAACTAACTCGCAATACGGCAGCTTCCATCCAACCCTAGCAAGGTCGATATGCATACCCTTGCTGAATAGAGATTCCTGGAAGAGGGTACGAATGTCCACGTCCGGCGCCATCTGCCAGCGCCGCATGTGGGACGCCGCCCACGACGGGTGGGCCGCCACGGACGCGACATAGGCTCGCCTGTCTGCCTGAACGGTCTGGCTGGGTGCGGTATGCAGGGACACGGGCCATAGAAAACGCGGGAAGCCAGCGGCTCGCGGTATAAGGACCACGTCGGCGAAAGCCCAGTCAATTACCCTATGCGGTCAGTCCGTGTTCGGCTGGAGCGAGGTAAGCATCCCTCTACCCCTTTACGTACCCTTTAATATTATATCTCTCGTCCACGATGATGTTATCCGGCTTGAAATCTCCATGGTCCATTGCCAGCGTCGTGTCCTTTCCTTCCGGCCCTAGAATTGTAGCTAGTAGAGCCTGCTGGTCCCGACAATCCTGCTGCGATAGACCCGGAATCTTACCCTCAATGACACGTGTGAGGCGGGTTTTCGCAAGCCTCTCTAGAAATGCCGCCGTCGTTACCACGCCTAAGAACGGAAATCCGGTAAGCTTTGTCTCTATTTCAAAACAGAGATAGATACGCACCATTCTGCTCCGTGCACTCAATCAAGGACACTTGTATCGCGGCCATCTGCGCCAGCACCTTATCCCTCATCGCCCGCGCCGGCACGTTCTCGTCCCAACGGAGTGTTGCGCCGTCGATCCACGTCAGCACGACAAAGGGGTACCGCACGGCGTTATCGAACGAGAGGCTGAACCCGCGGCAGCGGGGTGCCCATAGGAACCCCTTGTCCTGCAGCGTCTGGAGTATACGAAGCTCTGTACGCAGGACGCTGATCTTGGCATCACAGCCGTCATCCATGTAGATGAGCGCGCGCAGGGCCAGTTTTTCCGAGTCTCCGCCGACGTCGGCCGGCCGGCTGAGCTTGAAGATGTGACACTGGCCACCGCGGAACTCGCCGTCGAGGAGGAAGCCGTCCGGGTCGATGCCAAGCGCGGAAATGGCAGCTAGGAGGTCGGCAGCATATCGGGTTTGGCTTCGGGGGATTGTGATATCAGAGGGTCAAGACTCGCGTATTTGGCCGAACCCATCGTGGGGATGACCGTGGTTATCAGTTGCGGCGTTGACTTTGGTAGAGGTTCTAGCAGACGACGGAGCTTAACCGGGAGCGGACTAGACACTCGAAAGCTTATGAGCCACTGCGCGTCCGCCGACACCCGCGGTCAACGGCGTTTCTTCCCGTGAGTAGAACGCTTCCCCAACCTCGCCTGTTTCTCCAGGGTAGCCCAGCTTGTAGCTGAACGAGACGCCTCTTTGTTCCATGTCTTGCCTTACCCTTTCCATCGCGTTCCCGATACTTGCTTCCGCCTCCCGCAAGGTGCACCCCCGTTCCTGTGACAGGTCTCGCTCCAATACCAATTGGACTTTTACAACCTTATGAATCCTGTCCAGATCTCCCGAATAATCTGCACAAACATCTCCCCTATACTTTTGCAAGTATGTTTGGATCAGTATCTTGGCTGGGACAATGTTCTTTAGGAGCTTGTCTGTATATTTGTCAAGAGACAATGCCTCCCCGACAATCTTCGAGTACACAGCAGGGTCGAGGTTGCCACTAACGAGGGAGCAACAGAGGGCTAGCAGTGCAAGCCAGATGCCTGTCCGCGCCTTGTCGCTAGAGACCCTTCGTCTTCGAGACCGGCATAATTTCCCCTGTGACTCAATATATGCCGACTTGTCTTGTATGTTGCTCGTCATTGTTAGCATGGTCCATCCCAAATAATACATTCCACTCACTAAAATCTGTTCCTGTCTGCCGCGTTCCCTAAGTACTCGTCTACGGCCTTTAGTTTGCCCCCCCGCACCTTCAACAGAACGTTGACCCCAATCATTCCAGAGCAGATAATCAGAGCACTAAAACTATCCATAATTTGACAGCAGGTCAGCACCATAGACACCCAAATGACCAAAATCTTGACGCTGTTTTGAAGGCCTTCATCAAGGGCCGTGACCTTCCGTAGCGCTAAGCTTTGCTTCTTGGTCAACGAAATCCCAAACAACCCATCGTGGAACAGCGTGTCGAGGTCATTCGTAATGAGGACCCAGGCCCATTCAATCACGCTTTCGAATATTTTTGGGCTGAAACTGGTGATCGTTATTCGAGTATTTGTCTGGATTTCCTTCAGATAGTGTGGGAGTGTCGTCTGGAAGAAGAGCTGCGTGATTGCCACAGCAACGGAAAAGATAGCCACAAGTACTGTGACCCAGTGCCTCTCCGTAAAAGCCAGCGTTGCTGTGCAGTGCCGCTGTGCAAAAGCCAGCGTTACTGTGTAATGCTTCTGTACAGTAGCTAGCACAGGGACAAAGCACCTCTGCTTGTGGGGTAGCTTTCCAAGGAGCGGAGTCGTTTCGGTCGCCATTATCTGGAGGGTTAATGTACTGGATATCAAATTATTGAGATGGACATAGGTATGATCTTATGTCCACTGTTTTGGCCTCTTGCCTGGATGCTACCTCCGGTCCCTACTGTAATAAATATCTACCGCAAGCGAGGGGAGAAGGATGGGAGAATGGGTCGAGCACAACGGAAGGGGGAAGGGACGGCCTTAAGTAGCTCGGCAAACCCCTGGCCAACTCGCTGGCCTGTTCGGCAAGTAACAGAGGACGAGAAGAACGGAACGGGGGATAGGAAATAGGAGAAGATGGGCCAAGTAAGGATAAGAGGGCGCAGTATCTCAGCGGAGCCTTGCCTGGACAGTTCGGTAGCCTGTCCGGTAAGTGACGGAGGGCTGGTCCGAAAAGGACGGAAGAGAATGGGGGAATGGGAGAGAAGAATGAGAGAAGTTGAATTGAGCAAGAAGGGGAGGGATAGCTGCTTAAGCAGTTCGGTAAAAGGCCCGGCCGGCTCGCTGGGGGATCGGAGTGGTGTGAGGGATGGAGTAAGTGGGCTTAAGGCCAACTCGCTGGCTCTGCGTGCGGCAAACGAAGGACGAAAGATGGAAGGAGAGGAAGACGCGGGGAGATAGTCGCCAAGAGACGGCTATATCGTAAGTAACTCTACTCTACGATAGACAAATTCGCCAGGGGGAGTTGTATTTCCGTTTAAGAACTGTCTTCCGCGGGGCCTCTAGTAGAGGTGATGAGGATGAGCATGGATAACACTCCGGGGCGCACTTGTTATTCTCGATATTTCAAGGCCTCTCTGGTAGCCCGCCGCTCTACCTCCTTTCTCGTCTATTGTCTCACGGACCTGCCGAGAGAGTCTCTTGCCGTCGTTCTCACAGAGCCCTTCATCCTCTTCCACCGGCCGCCACCATAGACGACTTTACTTTTATCTACTTCTTCTCCACTCACAGCTTCGCCATCCTCGCTAGGGAGGCTCAGCACACCTGATCGAGGCCGCTTTTCTGGCCGAGAAGTCCTTCGCACTCGTGGGAGGGCGCACAGACGGCCGCCCATGCAGCCCCCCTGAGTAAACTACTTAAGCCAGGAGCACCCGCCCTGCCTATGTTCCTCTCTTCTTCTCTCATTCACAAGCCTCTTCTCGTCATATCTTTCCTTCCCCGGATCTACTCTAGCCTTCGTTGACATATCCTGCCCTCCTTCCGAGCCGGCAGACAGATTCTCCCGTCCCAATCTACTCTGAACGGCTTCCCCTTCCTCTGTCTTTTGCTAGAGGGAGCATCTGGACAATCCATGCAGACTTCTCAGATCGGAGCCAGGTATAGCTCCTCGCCGACATCCATGGTCGCATCTCACCCGCCTCTGGTAGGTAGTCTTCTTAAAGACCCCGTTACTTTTTCTGACTATATATCCAGAGTCCTCGTGACTCACGCAGCCAGCGTCCACCCGTCCGTCCTGAACAGCCGCCGATCTTGAGCGGCCTCGAAGCTTTGCCTACCGGGCCGGGGGGTACAGACTCAGATGTTCCAACAAGGGCCGTCCCTTCTCCGGCAACAGTTCGTTACGACCTTGATCTTAACGATGGGGCCATGAGGGCCGGCGGCGGCCCCGTCGGCCAGAAGGCCTACGGATCCGCCGCAAAAGATATGCCGGTCTACAGAATACGAGCCGAAAAGTGCACCATCGTCGGAGTGAAGGCAACCATCGAGGGGCAGTTTTATATATGGGATGGCTCTAAGTGGCGTGGAAATAACGGACAGACCAGGGACTCAATAGCTATCGACTCTGTGATGGAGACGGAGGTAGATGTACCTATGCTCCGTCGCAGGGTTATACTCACGCCAGCAAGGCCCTGCTTCTTCACGGCTAAAGCAGAGGAAGGCTTTGTTTGTGTCAGCGTCGGGGAAGTAGAGTCTGCGATACGGAACGGCCTGCCGCTTAATGCACTCGTCATACCTGGGAGCAGCCGGGTAGTGATCGAGCTTGCAAGGCATTTTCCGACACCATATGCTCTGGAACGGCGGGAAGAATCGGAGATAACCCACCCTGCCTCCCCCGACCGCGAGGCTGCGGAGGCTCTGATGCGCATGCGCGGGCCGCGGGACATGAGAGGCCCTCTATATGATCTTCCGCAATCCCATCCGTGTCCATCCTCTTCAGGTGTCGGCAGAGGCACCCCTCCCGGCGCTCCACCACATTACATCACGGCTCCGGAATCTGGCAGCTCCAATGGTATGGCTGACTGGCCGTCTCGCCACGCGCAAGCTCCAGTGACGGAGCAGACAGTAAGATATAACCACCGAAAACCACGCACATACGCTAATTGTAGTAGCCCCTAGAACAGTACCAGGCTCAACTGCTGGACCTGGAAGACCAAAACCGTAGGCGCATAGCTCGCTCCACTGCGCATGTAAGTACTTTTTCCGTTTTCATAGACCTTGAGCTAACCAGACCATCTCTGAAGCAGTCCCAGTTTCCGCCGGCCCAGAGGCCTATGGTAGGGACGGCACGGACGTCAGGCCGCAGAGCGCCGAGGACCCGGAGGGTACGGGGACGGCCACGTCATTGACATCTGCAACAATTACGCCTGAGCGGCAGCTGCTAGTCGACGCAGGCCTTACCTGATCTATAAGATTGATAACACGGCGATTTTGAGGCGGTTTGCCGGAAAGACGTTCTTAAGTAGGGTATAATAAAATAATGGTTTAAATATTATAGAGGGAGTAGCCGCGGGAGGGAGCAGAGAGGTGGGGCGAGAGCAGTAGGTATAAGGTCTCTCATATCATAGCTCTCGCCGTCCGTACGACCGCTCCCACCCAGCTGCCTTAGTACGTGTCTCCTCGAAGTGCGACCCGTTGCAATGTACTCCGCTGGGATCAAGAGTCCATAGGCCGCCATTTGTGTCTGTTGATACAAGCCCTCACGGCCTTCACCACGGCATTGTGGTAATCCTTGATGACTTGTCGAGCAGGCCCCAGGGTGAAGCATGCTGATGTGTACATGCCTATGCGCGCCCGGCTGCGATACTTAACGGCTGACCGAGGATGCTCGCGACGTCTGTTTATTTGGCTACCGTCGACCTCGGAATTACATCGGTAAATGGATCAAGTTGCATCTTGATCGGCCCCGCTCCGCCAATCCCCACCCGGATGGCGCTGGTCCAACACAACTGCTAGCGTGGATCAAAGGGGGTTGTGGTACAGCAGGGCCCGTGCTTTTCGTACCGCCCGCTTTCACCCACCACCTCGATTGCAGGATGGGGTGGCCTCCCACCCCCTGGATGGTATATTAACCCGATCATCCCCCCCCTGGACCCCTCTTCTAACTTTCCCCAGCCATAGATACTCGCCTCGCCGAAATGTCCTTAATCGACCTTCCCACCGACCTTTGGTACCATATTCTTGAGCACCTTGACCCTGCCGACGGCATCTCATTCTTAGCAAGCCGATCATACAGGCTTCTCGGCGATCCTACAGCTCTCCGAATACTCAAAGAGCCAGTAGTAACATGCGCAACTATAGGCCTGATACTACGGAAGCTTCACCGGATATTCTGTTCGACGAAGGGACATGGAATTATACCCCTATTTGAGGCGGCGCAACAGGTACTGGGTCACTATTTACATGAGTGTCTTACCCCTCTTGCGATAACGTGGGCAACATCCCACCCTGGGGATGATAATGCGACGGCCCTTCTACGCTGGGTCTGGGTTCACTTCGAAAAACTTCCGACACTCCGACCCGTGAGGGATTTGCTCAACAATCAATCGCCAGGKGTGGATACAACTACCCTACGACCGCGGCGCGCTCACTCTCTCTATGTCGATGGGGATCGGCTTGTGCTAAAGTGCGATTTTCGTGGCCCGATGGATGAGTCTTGGATACCAGGGGGTGTTGTTCAGGTATGCAACGGTCCTCCTGAATTGCTTTTGCTGAAGTCGGCGCATGATATTCTGGAAATGCAGCGGTTTCTTTCTCCAGAAAGACAGCAGCTTTCTATTCGAAATGCGCGGCTGCGTGCTCCTCGAAAAGCGCTCCGGCGTGTTTCTCGAGAAACGCGTGCGCGCGTGGCATGTTATCAGCAAGAGAGCCGGAGGCAACGGAGGCAACAAATGATAAAAATGAAGCGACAGATAGAACAGCACATTGAGTGGAAAGAGGAGATGTGGCCGCAGCTCTCATACTGGCATAAAACAGGGTAGATTGCTGGCAGACAGATGAATAACAGCTGATTTTGCACTCAAATACCACCTATCTTAGAGCAGGAGTCTTTTCGTCTTGACTTCTTTGCTTAAGAGTTTCGGGTCGTCTTCACTCTCTCTCCGGCCTTCCAGTACCGGGTCTGACCTTGGCAGGATGACTGCCTTTAGCACTTCTCACTACATCATCATTTGCCCAACGGATCGCATCAGATGTGTGTTCTTAGCCGTCAAATTTCATTTGGGTCATTTACTGAAAATCCCCTCCGGGCACGCGGCCAAGGATGGAAACGATGAGCGGAGAAGGCAGAAGAATGCAAGCAACGAGAAAATCCGAAGGATGCAGGTGACAGGGTTACCAAGAAGAAGAAAAAGACAGCGTTGTCGAGCCTCAAACTGAGACACCGTAAAGTCCAGGGCAACCGGGTAAATACATAATCCATTCCGTCATATTCTGCCTTTACGTAAGCACTCTCACGTCCAACTGCCTGTTCAAACCATGCGTCGTGCCATTCCTGCTCTGCTCCCCTTTGAGTCTTCGATGAGCAACACGTCATTTTTCAACTTCCGTTTCCCTGTGGCTATGTCGCCATCCACGCCTTTTATTCGCCGTCTCTTGTTGGGCACGATCGGGCCGAGGGCCGGCTGAGGTTGCTCCGCCAGCCCCAGCTTAAAATCGATTACCATTGCTCTACCAGAGCGCTTCCAAGGATTTAGATAACGATGGCGCGTGCTGGGTCCCGCGCCGACAGTGCTTTTACGAGATGTTTCGCAATATTGAAAGTCTGCAGCCGGAAATGAGTGGAATGGGGAAGAGGTGATAGCACTTCTTCTTCAGAAGCGAGGTGACGTCGAAATCACAGAGGAGGTGGTCAAGGTTCTAGCTACGAATTTCGGGGAAGAGGTGATGGCACTTCTTCTTCAGAAGCGCGGTGACATCAAAATCACAGAGGAGGTGGTCAAGGCTGCAGCTAGGAACGAGGAGAATGGGGAAGAGGTGATGGCACTTCTTCTTCAGAAGCGGGGAGACGACGTCAAAATCACAGAGGAAGTGGTAAAGGCTGTAGCGGGGAATGAGGGGAATGGGAAAGAGGTAATGGCACTTCTTCTTCGCCAGCGGCCTTCTTCTGTGAGGGCCTACGTCAAGGAGGAGGTATATCTGATTGCCTCTGCTTGTGGCCAGCTCGCTGTCATTAACCTCCTCTCTCGTCGCTTCAGCCACTGCCCTATCAAAGAGGAATGGGTTACGACCGCTAAGTTTTACATAGCCGCCAAGACCGGAGACGTTAGGTCCATCAACAATATCCTGGACAAGGGCATCTACCCGGATATCGCCAACTTGAGGGGGGTGACACCTTTATGGATTTCTGCACAAAGGGGGAACACTGCAGTCGTTGACATCCTTATAAAGACGCGGAAAGTCGATATAAACGCCAGATCCGTCTCGGGGAGGTCACCGATCTTCTGGCCGTCTGCCCGAGGTTTCGACAGAATCGTGGCCATGTTAATAGACGCTGGAGCACGCACAGACTTCATCGACAAAGAGGGGCAAACAGCGATATCGATGGCTAGGAAACATGGCCACTGCCGTATTGTCAATTTCCTTGGCCGGCTAGAGACTGAGGAAGAGGATTACCAGCCGGTTGATAACACGGAGGGCACGTCGGAGATGCGAAGAGGAAATCAGTTGACACCATCGACAATCCGCGGTTGTGGACAAGTTTGCTGGGCTCTGTGGACTACCAGCGTCTTGGCGTTACTCCTTTTCGTCGGCTTTCACAGGAGTTCTGAAAACTCGAATCTGGCGTTTTTTTTGGTTCGTTCGGTCTGAGAAGTCCTTGGAAACGTAATAGTGTATAAAGGAGAGGGGGAGGGGGGAGAGATGGTAACGGACGGTTGTTTCGCCAGGCAGGCAATATACAATCATGAGCTCCATAATCCAAGGGATCGGCTACCCCCAGCCGGGAATTATCTCGTGTTACCCGCGACTCATTGTTTCCTACAGCACGTATGGTTCGCATAGCGAGGGGTTTCTGCACGACGCGCCCGGGCTCGTGTCACGTTTGTTGGTAGATAAAACCAATCATTGCTCTCTAGGCTGGTGCGGCGCCAAAAGAACAAAATTTTTCCCTCGTCGAGCGGGGACTTTTTCGTAGGATAGATGGAGGGCAAAACGGCATTCGCAGGACGCTACGTAAAACCCTTAGCAGATAATATTTCGAGATGAGTATGGCAGGCCATCAACTAGTCATATATCTAGATTCGACGCGACCACGACTGTAGAAGGTTATCATTGGAGATTTTCTGGGCAGGATTCCCACTGAGCTGAGATGGAGGTATCACGAACTCTTTTCGGAGACGTGGCGAGCGCCATCATTGGTCAAGTAGTGGCCAGGTTTTGGGCCGGCTGATGCCAAGAGGAGAGGGGGATGGAAGAAGTAGCTCTACTACGCAGAAGGGACGAGTGCTGTCCAAAGTACTTGCCATGCGGGTCATCGCGCTGTCAGGATGGCAAAGGGTCCATGACACGTGACCAAATCCGGGGAATCAGAAACGGCATTCCCGGCAGCTGCACACGCATTGCATCTCGCGCGGGCCACCTCATCACTGGGCGGGACCGCGCTGCGTATTGTGTCCTGGGAGGCAGCGGTGATGGCGTGGACCTGGTAGGCGCAGGCGGCACGCTGCCAAGCAACGCGTAAAACCGCGCCCATACCGGCCGGCGGCATGTCCCGCGGATTGGTTGGCGATAGATCGCAGGTGGACTGCAGGGATTGATTGGCTCAAATGCCCGTTTGCACCTCTGCAAAACTTCCCCGCCTTTCCTCCTGTTACGCACTCCACCGCCACCAAACAAGCCCCACCCCGTCGCAAGGTGAGTACTGATCCATCTCAAACTTCCGGTAGCTCCTTCGTTAATATCTTTATTAATTTCTTGCCAATTATCTAGGCCTTGTAAGTCTGAGATCTAGCTCATATTCGTCAGACACAGCTACGATTGCTCCTGCTTCATCTCGACCCCTCGTTCCGATTGAGTCCGCAATACTCGGTAAGGAGGGGCTGGGGTGGGGGCCCACGACTTGGGCTCATCCATGCTCCGGATACCGCAAAGTCCCTCGAGCCGGCGTTGCTGAGAATCATGGGGCGTCATATCATGTCTACCCGATTACAAAAGATTGTTCATGCGTAGATCTCATTCCTACATCCTAAAGCCCTGTCCGCTTCTGCCGTGAACCTCTTCTCCTGTGGAGGGACGCGACACTAGCCCCCAGACACCAAAAGGCCGTGGCCTGGAAAGAAAGCCTAGGCGGATATCTCCCAGGTGTTAAGCCACGGGTCCTCCAAAAGCTCCCGCGCCGTCTTGCGGTCCTCGGGCCGCCACGCCAGCATCCCCCTCACAAAGTCGAGAAACATGGCCTTATTCCTCCCCGCGAGGACGCGCTCGGCCTTCTCGAGGCTATTCTCCTGGGGTATCGGGACGTCCGCGACCCACTGGCCTATATCACCGTCAGTCCCAGTCTATTGATAAACTCTGTCGCGAAATAAAACTTACCGTCTTCTGAAAAGAACTCCTTGCTCCGGACCCCGCGCTTGAGCAGGTCCAGAGGCGGCGGTCCCAGAAGACCCACGACCTCAGCGAGGTGTGCGCGCGTCATGTATCCTTCCCCGCTAGGGTCCTTCCCGTAGAAAAGGTGGCCCCCCTCAAAGACATCCCATATCATCGCCCCGACGTTCCATATGTCGATAGGGTAGCTCCACGGGGCTTTTAGCATGACCTCGGGTGCGCGATAGATATTAGGCTGTGCATCGTGGTTCCGCTTTAATTCGCCGTTCACGACGGTGCCGAAATCGCTTAGTATGATCCTGCCAAAGTCGTAGGGGAGACCGAAGCGTCGGGATCTATAGATAGGGGCACCGTCGATGTATTTTCGGGGCGAGGGGCTTTT
This sequence comes from Scopulariopsis brevicaulis, assembly GCA_017657125.1. NCBI lineage: Eukaryota > Fungi > Ascomycota > Sordariomycetes > Microascales > Microascaceae > Scopulariopsis > Scopulariopsis brevicaulis. The sequence goes on from JAGFNX010000117.1 coordinate 29,379, forward strand.
CATTTCGTCTTTGACAAAGGCCTTGAGGATGCCTTCATCAACGATAGCGTGTAAGATGTTGTCTGCCTTGATATCTGTATTCTCGCGTTAGACGTGGGGACTTCGCCTGGACGACATTTGTAACGCACCGGTATGGACGAGCTTGCATTCTGTGTGTAGGTAATCGAGGGCAAGGAGGAGATGCTTCAGGCCTCCTTTCAAGAGCTGGTCCGTGAACCGCCCTGTGGGGTTCCGGGAAAGGAGGTCCCTCCAGCTATCCCACATTGGCCGCTGAACGAGGCAATAGTGGTGGCCTTGGCGCCCGTCGACTACAAATGTATGCAGAGCTGTTCTCAAGTGCCTATGGCCTGGGTGGGAAGGGTTTGCCTTGTCGATGGCCTTGTACGTTTTGAATTCATCTCTGCATGTGTCCCCATGGTCGCTGGCGAATACTTTGAGAGTGACATAACCTCGCTCCCTACCAACGTGTTAATTAATGGCCCCCGGATGCGCGTTAAGGTAAAGGAGTCGAGACGTACTGAAGGTCGCGGGCGAGCCAGACCGTTGAGGTAGACCCGAACCCCAGCTTTCCGACGACCTGATACTTGTTCGAGTCAAATAGGTCTCCAATCGCGACAGGGTAGTAGCTACCCGTCTTGAACTCGTCGAGCCTCTCCTCCTCAAGTGCCTCCGCGGCGGGAACAATGTCAAAACCAGACGTCGGAAATCGTAAAGGCGCCCACGGGCGTCTGCGGACAAGGCCCTTGATCCATTTCAGAAGTGGCGCCATGAAAGTTCTTGTTTGGGGGACCTGGGCTGGATCTGGCCTGGGTTTGGGAGTAAATTTGGCGAATGGATTGTCGCCAACTTGCACGAAACGATGCTAGGCGCGTGGGTGACGTAGTTTTATCTCACGAATCCATGTCACGCGTCCCTGACTAATGTGCCCACAGTGGGCTTGTTCCCTCTAGCGCAGGGCTATTGGCCAACCAGACTCACCGCGTCTACCTTCAACCCACCAATCTGATCGAATCTAGACCTAACCGACCCACTTCCCCATAGCCACGGCGACACCCAAAACGGAGGGGCTCCTGATTTTAGCGCTCGTGGCCTCCGCCTGCCGACATGGAATCTTGGAATGGGGCAGGGCGCGAAAGAACCATGCTTGGTTGGATCCTCCAGGACCCTGGATCCACCGGTCTCCCTGTGGCTGCAGCCACGCTTATTGTCATCGAGTCTTGCCATATCCTCCAGCGACAGCTGATGTCCCAAACTATGAAGAACGCCGACTTGCCAAAAGGAGGCGGCGCGTAAGTCTCGGCGACTTGGTTCTTGACCATACCAGGCTTCGAAAATAAAGGCGCGTAAATATGCCAGTGGATGCTGGTCGGTTAACTATGTATATAATGGTGCCCTCTCCGGGGCCAGACATCGAATGAAGCCGAAAGATCGAACTTCCTCAACTCATTTCAATCGTCCAGCCTAAAGTCTCTCTTCAAGATGTCCAAGCGGTTCTTCAGCACTACCACCCAGTCCCTTTTCCGAGTCCTTGGCCTCAAGGTTGAGGACATTCCAACTTCTCATCGAGGAGCATTCAAGACTTTCACTCGACCAGGTGGAAGCGCGGAACGGGCAAGTATCCCTGATGGCACTGGTATATCATAGTAGTTTGGTCCTAGGCTATCACTGAGCGTACGTGCTAATGAGCGGATGTATGAGTAGAAACTCGGGAGAATCAAAGAAGTGTTCATCAAGTTCGTCCTGCCTATACACCGCGGGTGGGTGCTCCGGAGTGCGCGATTAACTTGTCAATATAGGTCAAGGAATGGGGATCCTGTCCATCAGTCGGAATTTAACAAAGACGACAAGGAGTGGGTAATTAGTGTTAGGATTGAAGGATCGAAGGATAAGAAGACGTGCCATATTTACTCGGACGGGACTGGAACGACTAAGAAAACCGACGATCGAAAATAAAGGGCGGTGGTTGGCTATGAAAGGAACTGATCCTCCTAGATCTGAAAATATCTGTTAAGACGGATTCCTCGTTTGATCCTGATCTTATCGTATCCTAGCAGCTTCCACATAGAGTTCATACTTCCATCTCAATTCCTCAGGTGAGAACTTGATATATCTCGCTTGTGCGCAGATATGGTAAAACCGGTCGGTAAGACGAGTTTCTCTGTCGAAGACATCAAGGTGTTCTCGCGCCCCTTCAAACAAGGGAATACTACGTATATGATCGTAAAAACTGGCTGAGCGCGATTCTCTCATATGATCAGGATTTACCTATCCATTATAACGTGAGCAGATAGCAATTTATAATACAAGGCAAGTTGGCATACCATACAGCATCGTTCTGTTGAGCTTTAGAGGTGGTCGCCCCCTTCTCAAGCCCTTGGGAAGACTTCTTTCCCTTTCGATTCTTCTGCTTTCCCTTTCGTGTAGTATCAATGGCCGGCTCAGTTGTAGAATTGGTAGGACTAGTCGCCTCGGCCCAATCTTCCTCCAACTTCAATCCGTGAAGTTCTTCCTCTACACTTCTAATAGTAGGCTCGACCTTTTCTCTGATGCCGCAGGTGTGATAGGATGGAGTCCACGAAGGTGACCGAAAACCATACACCATTAAGGAAACAGAAGTAAAGCTGTGGCCATAGAATGGTGCAGTTACACGTGGCTCCAGGATTCCGTTTCTGTTCATTTCCTTGGCTAGGGAACCAAGAAGTATAGACGAGCACTCAAAGGAGCATGGTGATTGATCGAGAAGGGTATCGAGGAGGCTATAGAGCGATGCGAAAATCCGAGCTAGACCTTCCTGTCTCTTCGCATCGATCTTGCCTAGAAGAATCGAGATTAGAAATGTAGAGAGCCTTATAATTAGGTAATCTTACTCAGTAAGCATTCTGGGATCGGGAGACATTGTGCTGCAATCGGTTTTTTCGATTGCTTTACTGCAAGCTCGGTTATGCTCTCGAAGATATTAGCCTTCGAGAAAATCCAAGATACAAGCAGCCAGAGCACACATTCTTGGCTATAAACTGTTGGAAGGGCTCCTCTGAGTCCGTCGAGCCATCTATCAACAAAAATCTCGACGGTCTCGTGGCATGCGTAGTAGTCGACAACGATGGCAACGTTTGCAAGCATCTCGAAGCTCAAAGACTTCGGCACTTCCCGGTGATGGCCGTGAATAATGTCAAGTAAGAGGACGAACGCGTCCAAATCCCATCCACTAGCCGAAATTTGTCGGCGTCCGAAGTTATCGACTTCGGCTTCCCTCCACGGCCCTTCTAGCATTTTCTGAAAGACGGGTGAAGCAAGGGCTAAGTGTCGTGACGAAACGCGCATTTGAACCTGCACCGGTCTATCTGGGAGTCCGGCCGTCGTTGCATAGTTCGGCTGTCGGATTTCTTCCGTGTCGTTATGGCTACTATCGGACAGGATCGCAGCAGAAGATTCGTTGGCGTATTCTTCGATAAATGCTTCCGACTGTTCGTCAAGCCATTCGATCGTTTCCCCGGCGCTCTGCTTTTGAGTCGTCCTCACCGAAAATCCACTATGTGTGCGGGGACGGTTGGACCTGGCTGCTTCGAAATTCAAGGTCGTGTCGCCGTCCGTATCGAATTCATAGATTGATTGCTTCATAGCGTGCAGAAAAGACCCTTTCAGCAGAAAGGATTTAGGCGCGGAAGAAACCTTTTGGTCGGCGGGTTACTATGTGTGATTTGTCTAGGAGAAAGGGGCTGGTACAAGCTGAGAAATGAAGGTATGGTGCAAAGGTTGGAATAGCCGGACCCCGCCGCTTGTCTATTCCTATCTCAGGAGAATGCCAGACCCTCTATATAACTATCCTGGGGAAACGATATATCCACATGTTGGAAACTGCATAACCTTCTGCAGGGGTTTGAGACACACGCTTACATGGGTTCCCCTCGCCTGTTACATAGCCCGTCTTGCATCCTTGTAGACCCTATGGCCCATTCCAACAAAAGGGTCGCACGTGGCGTGACAGTATGCGGAGCCTGCTGCCAACAAAACCTCTGTAAGCGGCACACCATTCAGGTACGAACGGCAGCTCAGATGCCTCTGTTAACACAGAGCTAATGTCAGTATATGTAAAGACATATGAGGAGAGTCTATCAGCTCCCGGCGGCTTCGATGCTAACTTTCACTGGCAGCCTCCGGATTTCCACTACTCTTCGCTTTAGGCTGGCCAGTTCGAGATCGGCATCACTCGCGCCCCGCTTTCGCTGCCTGATCCCAGTTGGGCGCCAAGCATATACTCAGGCTGGGCCCCTAGCAACATTATCCTGGATGCACAAGCTGCCAGCTCTTTTAGAAGGGTTTTACCTGCCGGGGAGTACAGCACGTCGTCGGCGGCAAGTATTGCAACAGATACACTATATAGCTTCCTAAACGTTAGAATTGATTTGATGGCCGGCATCGGCGGCGGGGCGCCGAGGCCTAATTATGATATCCGTTTAGGCGACATCGTAGTCAGCGCTCCTCGCGATGGGGAGAGTAGCGTGTTTCAGTATGGCTTCGACAAAACGATAAGAGACCAGAGCTTTCGACAGACAGGGTTCTTGAACCGGCCACCGATAGTCGTGCTAACAGTGGTGAGCGGGCTAAAGACATAGTACCAGAGGAAACGGCGCGAGGTGAATCTTGTTACATCGGGGTTCCGCAAGGCATAACGCAGGGCTGGGACTTGGACCTCGATCTTGGACAGAAGGATCCATGTCTCTGCCGCTCTACGAGTAGTCTTCGAGCCTCTCTCCATCGTCTCAAAATCCTCGCTAAGTAGTCCGATCTTGGTCCCTCTTGTCCAGAGAGATACTCGCAAACTGAAATCGAGTTGTTCTCGATAAATACAGGGGGGGGAGCTAATAGCTCGCTTGGAGCTACGTCCTATTATCTAAATTCGGAGGACCTGCTCCCTTAGTCTTCCCTCGGCCGCCTAGCGCCTACCTACTCCTTACTATAGTACACCGATGCAAGCGTATGGGAGGCAAGAAGGTGGATATTGTGCTTATATATCACGTAACCTATACCGCAGTATCTATATCCCCCTAACTCATATGGCTTACTACTTGAGCTAGCTCCCGAGCCTATCCTCCTTGAACACATGCCCCTGAAAGATCTTTTTGCAACCTACGTCAAGTCCCATGTAGCATCACACCTCGACCGGGGTCCCTCTCCCTCCTCTTAGTTTTCTCTATCCTCTCTTGGCATAGGAGAAGCCGTAGAGGACTGAGGATGGGGATCCCGTGTATACCGTCAAACAATTCAACATCTTCATTCCAGAATATGAGCCCACATATATCCTTAATGAAAATGACTATGATGTTTTCCAAAAGTCGAATCTCCGACTCGAGAGCCTGACGTCGTTGTCTATCCATTTCAATCAAGACATTAGCCACTAATAAGTAATCTGATTGCCATCGAAGCGAATCGATCGGTGAGTATTTCCATGCTAGGTGTCTCCAGCACAATTCGGAGGGCGTAAATGGCTCACTGCAGGCCCAAATAATGTCGAGAAAGGTGACAGCACGGCGATCATCTTGGTATAAGGTCGCAAGCTCCGGGGCTAGGAATGCGAGAGACGCCTCCAGTTGCCTCTCACGAAATATTGCCCATGCTTCTGTAAGCATGTCCCTGGCGTCTTCCACTAGAACGAGTTTTTGACGGAGTGCGAATGCTAATACTGAGAGTACCCCGGCGATAGAACATCGTACCTACGCAGAGGCCGATGGGCTCTTCATTACGATTTATGATGCCAGGCGTTGTAGAGTTGGTCTCGTCCGTTTTGATCATGTAGCAGTCGATACCCTTTTCTCGCACGGTCAAGCCCGATATCGTCGCGGGCATCCGAAACCCGGTAGTATTTGGATTATGAGTGTTTTACGTAGTATTATTCCATGAATCATACCCTAACCCCTGCGCTATCGTGATAACCCAAGATAGAGCCGCCCAAGCGCAACTGCATCTCTACCTTCCCATAAGAAAACCGCTCAACTTCGCTTTTCTATACTGGCCTCGGGCTCTCCCCCCCCCCCACCCCCCCCGTCCCCCCCCCCCCCACCC